>JAXBDA010000779.1:0-71202 GCA_036023075.1 Gaultheria prostrata | reverse complement strand
TTTTTTTTTACGAATCCTCACGTTGGACCTTAAAAACACATTCTAAACGCATCTAACGGTTCGGATTGTCGAAATTCAATCTCGAACGAAAAATCCCTCACATAAGCTATGTAAGGGAGCCCTTATAAGATCATCTTCCTTGAGATGCATATGCAGAAATTGAAGCCACAGTAACCATGCATATGCCATGGGGGCAGTATTGAGATGTTCCTATGCATTGTCTTGGATTTATTTTATGATATGGTTAATGTAAGTACTCCTGCCCCCCCCCCCCCCGAGGAACCATTCGAAAGAGGCCTAATGAAAATAAAGAAGTGGCTGCTTATGTCTTAAAAGGATTAGCAAAGACTGCAACAGATCCTTAAGAAGCAAGAAAGCTACTAACAATAGGCTAGAGCAATTCTCGGGGCCGAACTGCAACTAACATTCAACACTAATATGGAAAGTGACAACTGTAAGGCTAGAACAATAGAAGAGTAATTGGTGAATACCTTCCCTCCGGTAGTTCTTGGGATGACAGAAACTGAAGCAATGTCCACATAAGTTTGGGTGGTAATAAATACGTCAACGCACACCTGAACACATTATAAGATCGAATCAAAGGAAACTAATACTTTCAATCCTGTCTCAACAAACAAGCAGGGGGAGACTTCAAAAATAAATCAAATATGAAAACAAAACAGTCAAACCGAACCTGGTACTCTGCAAGTTCAACCGCCATTGCCTTCAAAGTTTTGTCTGCTGGTTGGAGTAATTTATGGGCCTCCTGAAGTTCCACAGTTTAAAGAACACCATATTACAAGATCAGAACACCTTGAAGAATGGAGAGATGCACCAGAATAACAAGAAGAGACACGTCCCCAGTTCTCCAGAGAAAAAAAGACAATGTAGGAAGAGAAGGGTGAGGGTTGGTGAGTGAGTGTATGAGGGTGTGAATATAAAACAAATTCCGACATGTCAATGGAATAATGGATTGACAGACAATACAAGCTCTCCAAAAGAGCAGTATCATTACTTCATTCCGAAACTCAAAAGAACTCTTGATTAATAATCCATTGGACGTAATGCACGGGTAAGACATAAAAAGAAGAATTCACACAAAAGGATGAACTACTAGTCTGGTAGTCATTAACAGAAAGCACAGCCACCAAGTGCCGAGAATTTCCAAACTGGAGCAGTGTCATATCATTACAGTTGTATTGCCCAATAAGAACTGCTGTGCGGAAGAATAATGGTCGTCAAAGGTGAAAGCAAAAAGAGGCGACGAGGCAAGGTGATGGTTTCACTGAAGCATGGCGATAGCTAATTAGCATGGACAAAAAATCCATAATTCAATAAAGATGACAATCTCCACATTTCAAACATTAACCTTAATGATGGTTTCATGGAAAACCAACAAAATATAACATTCCTGAGTGCCAAATATCAACCAAAATGATAAAATATACGACAAATCCAATATTCGGATTACCAGCAGGGTAAGACATCCAAAAAAAAGCCCAACACTTCATACTTTAAAACTTAGAAAACAAAACAAGTAATATAGTCCTGCAAGGCCACCATTCCTAAAGCATAAAATAGCATCAACACAAAGCAATCACCCGGGCTTCTGCAAGGTATTGGTCCTTTAGAATCCAGTCAGACACAAGGTTTAGAAATATACAGCTGTAACCTATTTTCTGGGCTACCAGATGTTTATTATAACTCAAAACTGATGGCCGCGATCAAATCATGACAATAGACAATAACGAAAAGCAAGCCACCACCACCAGTGCATTGCGCTTCAACCTGAAGCGACAACTCACCGTCGCCTAGCCTCAATCACTGTGAAGCGCTATAAGCTACATGTCACTTAGGCGTGCTCTTCAAAACATTTAACTAGAGCAAGTCTAATTTAACTACCGACTCTTGCTACCGGCAATTATCCATGATAAACAACAGGGCTGATCATTATCTCCCATGGAATTCGCAACCAACAAAAAACCTCCGCCAAATTGGTTGACGCAATATTTTCATCAGAAACTGTTCGATAAATATTATCATAACCACCCTTTGTCTGTCACTCATGTGGTCACAAAACAGATGGAAAGAATACTTGAGGAAAAGCAAGGAACGCTTGGCTGTTGGATGCCTACTCTTGGTTCTAATTCAATGACACATCCGTGAAATGGAGGACTTTAGAAGTTGAACCAATGCAGGAAAAGGGTCGGTCCACATCCTTGCCTTTGCACAGGCAACCAGAGTTACCCATACCTACTTCACCATCCACGTCAAGGGAAAGCATGAAAGTTGCATAGAGAACACCAATGGACCTAAAGAGGTAACGAACAAACAAGTGTAGGATTAACATACCTTCTCTCCAGCAGAGATATTCGTTCTTCCCTCAGCCTCTCTACCAGAAAGGGCTCCAATACCAACAGATGGTAAGACTGTACACAACATAGAACAAAACCCAAATAGTAAGACCCAACAATTCTGTCGATGCCGGCAACTAACTACTATGTCCACACAATTATAGAAAATATACGGATCTGAAAGATCCAATGAAATAGAAAGAATAAGATAATATAAAGAGCTTCACGTGCGAAGTGAAGAGCACTTTCAAAACGAATGAACTTTCCAGTGAAAGGTAGGATTAGATAAACCAACAACGCAAGAAATTTACATTCGTCTAGAGCACGCCAATATAGACTCTCAAAGTCAACGTAGAGTCACCATGCACAAATTTTTGGTGCCATCAATCAGACTAATAAGTCAAAATCAAACATCAAAGGATAAAATCTTACGGCCAGCTATAACCAAATGAAAGTCTTGTTTGATCCTAGAGCGTAGCATGGTTGGAATCCTGGAAGTGATTGAGAGATGTGCGTGTGTGATTCTCCTGCCAGACGAGGAAATCTTGTAATACAGAGAGCAGGGAGGATAATATCGAAAACCCTGCACTTTCCTCCTTTTATTAACTTCAACAATTTTCTATTTTCAATTAAATTTTACTTCGAAAAATCAATAAATCAAACCACCTCTTCTTTAGTTCTTTTACTGAAATACATTAAAAATTAATTCGGAAGAAATGTACGCTCAGCCTTTTTAGTCCCCGAACTAGAATCGAAACTTTGACTAATACCACTATTGTGCAGATTAGTAGTACCAACTCATTCTACAAACTATTCTATGGCATAAAATGAACTACCACGCCCCGGACAGGATTTAGAAGGAGCTCTTGCTTTTGAAAGTTTGTTGCCTGCTCCAAAATGCGCTTCTGAAGAAAGACTCAATATTTTGGTCTCCCACTCGTGTGATCCTCTACCTCATAGCTCTAATATTGCCTGAGTGCTTTGCGATTTTGGCTCTTCAGCTACATTTCCTTGTTGGACAGACTGACATCCCTTGGTTGCCCTATTTTCTTCGAGTCTTAGTTCCTAGTTTCTTCAAGTCTTAGTTTATTGCTTCAGGATTTTGGTTATGTGATGGACCTGTGTGTATTTCTACTTAATTGATGGTCTTATTTTAAACAAACTAGGGAAAAACTAACTCCTCACAAAAAAGGAGAAGAGAAATTGCCCATTTGAACAACATCCATACAAGTTCAAGCGCTCCAGCTTATATCGTCAACTGTTATCAAACAAAATAGGAGCATGGCATCTCACATCCTCTTAACCATTTGATATGGTGGGATTATGTAATTTTTCTCAGTAACTAAACCCATTTTGAGTCCGACCGGGTAGGCTTACGTAGATCAATCCTAAGGATTTGAAACGTAGTGGGAACACCTTTCATTTGGTTGTTGCATTGCCACCAGAAAGAAAAGCAAACCACCTACGTCAAGGAATGCAAAAGTAGAACATGACCTGAGATGCCTGATCACCCATGACACGGAAATGAAGAATTTGTTCCTATCACCTATATTTTGTCCACTCTAAAAGAAACATAGAATTTTGTATCCTAGACTTTGTAAAGCGCAAAATTAACAGTCCTCACTCCTATCCTCGAATCGTTAAACTCTAGCTTATAAATTTCAAATCATTGGGGATTGATTCAAGGGGTGAAGACGTGTGGGCCATGGTCTGCCTTTCGTGGACAGTAGTATTGTCTTTCGTGGGTCGGATGAGGAGCAGCTGGGCTATTTAGGAGGTGTTTTGATGTGCTATGAAGCAATTTATAAGGTGGAAATTAACATTACCAAGAGTAATCTCATTCTTTGGCGTTTAGAGTAGGGTATCTCCTGCCAGGCTATTTAGGACCTTCTTAGGTCTCCCTCTTGGATCTCCTCGCAAAACAACAATTACAGGAGAAAATGGGATTGAGAGGTTCAAGAATAGGCTGGTCTTGGAATTTGAAGGGTGAAAAAGTCGCTACTTTGAGATGATTTGGCTAGTCTGTAGGTCAGCATCAATTGAAACGAGATCGGTATGAGAGAAGATAATTTTACAGGGGAAGCTTGGGAGAGGAATTCAAATTCCACATTGCAGGAAGGATGAGAGTGCGTACTGCAATGAGGAAGGGAACGTTGGGAATCTGTCTTTTTGGCCCTTCATTAAGGCCTTAATGGGACAGTAGCTGCAGAGGTACGTAGAGGAAGAAGGCCATTTATGGCGGAGAGTGATCGAATACCCATACAGTTTCAAGAATAGAGGATGAGTTTCTAACGAGGGGCACAAGCCTTGTGGAGTGAGGATGTTGAAAGCTATTAGAAAAGGAAGCACCGACTTTGCTAACCATATCAAATTCAAGCTTAGTCATGGGAGGAGGATTCAGTTTCGGCATCATATTTGGTGCAAAGGATTTCCCCTTTCAGTGGCCTCCCTGAAACTTCGCGACATTGCTGCTAACAAAGTCGTGTGACTAGTTGTGGGAAACTATTTTCTTTCAGAAGTGCATGACTAGGAGTTGGAGGTTGTGCTTGAATTTTCTACAACCACACTACGAAGTTGATATCCCAAGTAACAGAGGGGCTTAGGTTGTTGTGGAAACATAGAAGCAGGTTATTCTTGGTTAGATTGTGAATCTATAACTTCTAGAACATCAGTGATGAATTTCTCTTGGCAGATCATTAGGAAATCAAGGGTCCTTAGAAGGTGAATTTTCGTATGGATGTACAGTTGTAAACCTTGGATTCAATTCGTAACATGGAAAAATATAATGAACATGTCGTATGTGTTACATCAAGGAATAGATGGCGCCTGGTGGATATCATGGCTCCATCATTGCAAGGTGGCGCTTTGGTTCATAGCCCCATAGTGCATCATTTGGTGCTTGTCAAGAGAAGGATTAGGCACAAGTTTAGGAGTTCTATTCAGCTATTCTAAAGTTGAAAAATGAACCGTTTCAAAAGTTTAATTATTTGTGTATAATGCATTTTACCATATCATGTGTCCTTCTGGGACACTTTATTGGTGAGCTCATTTTGGTGTTCAGCTCTTATGCATTGGTTTCGTCAAGTTTGCACCCATTCTGGCACTTTTCTTTCGTACACAGTCTACAGATGTCTTTATGTTGTCACAGTAAAATACTACTATATAAACCAGAAGGAAGTATTTTTGAGCTTTAAATTTAGTATCACGTGAACGATTAACATGCTCATTGTTCAGAAACATGCGTTCACAAAAATAATTAAAAGGCATGGCTACAAGCAACAGATATGGGCCAGAAATTTCATAGAAAATTGAACAATATGAAGTTGATGAATTTACCTGACTGAAATACTAGAAGTTTCCCTCCAGTATTCTTCATTGCCAAGTAACCAGCCTAGGGCAGAAAAAAAAAAAGGGGAAAGAGAATGGTGATCAAGAACCAATTCAAGTAACTAAAATCATAAAACATCACGACATATACATCCTGAAATAACCATATGCATGTGATCCCATAACGTATACCAGAACGCCGTAATTTCTCCATGTTAGCACTTTTACGCTATGTAAAAAGACGAAAAATAATGGTGATCAAGAACAAATTCAAGTGACCAAAATCATTGTGACTGAAGTATGTATTGTAGCAGGTACAACAGTCTACCAATCCTAGCACTTCCATGCCATGACATATGTCCACATACTCAAGATTAGCATGTCATATTTTCTTAAAACAAGTCTCCATATTCGATTTTCTTGTCACAGATAACACTTATTATATTTCGTGGAGCTAGTCTGGAGTTTTGATTTATGAAATGAATTTTGTTAACTTGGATAAGAGTGAAATTTTCTTGGCAGGTTCTGTGAAGAATTTAGAAGTTTTGGCTGTTAATTCGGGATATCAAGTTGTTTATTTACCTTCTAAAGCTTGCAGACATACTTTTTTCCCATTGGAATTCTTCTAAAGCCAACGCAGTGTGTACAGTGGTCGCGACAATTTAAGGAAGCAAAAGAGCAGACCCAAGTTTTAGCGTGCTCAGGCTTGTCCTTGAAGTTTTTAGTGAGTTTCAGCTCGAGCTCCGGCTCAATGAAAAATTAACTAGCTGAGCTCAAGCCAAACTTAGGCTTGAGTCGAGCAAGAGCCTTAACGAGCTGAAGCAATCATACATTAAAACTCGTATACACGTCTTTCGCTGCAATTAACATCTTTATTATTTAGTATTGTACTATTATTCTTTTTTTCACTATAACTTCCTAAAACTCTCTTTAAGAGTTGCAGTATCCTTTTGTTATATGCATGCTGCTCCAAAAGGTAAGTAAAAGCATGCTAAACTAGTGCAATAACACTATGAATAGAGTGTATTCACTAATTTGTACAATTCCCATCTCATGAACCTCATGGAGTCGAGCTCCAGCTAACTCAAGCTCTGCTTATTTACTTAACGAGCTGAAATTCTTGTTGGTGCTTGTTTACTAACTTAACAAGCTAAGATTGAACACAACCTTGAGCTAAGCCTCAAGCTTCTAGCAAACAGCTCGGTTCATTCGTAGCCCTAGGAAGTAGTCAAGAAGGCGACATATCAGAAGCGGTTGGCATCATGAAAGAAGCACTATATGCGAAAGATTAAAAGAGGAATTTTTTCTAGCTTGTTAACATTTATTTTGTCCTCATCTACCCTATTTACAAAACGGGGCCTGTAGACTTGGAAAAATTGAAGAGGGACTTTCTTTGGGATGGACTGGAGGAGGAACATTCGTAATAGTACCACTTTAAACTTGAAAGACAGCATTGTCCAAAGGAAAGAGGCAGTTGACCACTAGAGACATGACCTTTGATTTTGGAAGGAGGCCAAAATGACAGTTCACAGTGGCTTCTTATCACAGAAGGCGTCTCAGAGGAGATGGTCGTTTCCCATGGAAACTAGTGTGTTGTCCAACAGCTCGCGGCTCTTGCTTTCAATGAAGGACCAACAGCTCTTTCAGAGGTAGCTTTCTATTTTTGGACAGGAATGAGGGAACTTCTCCTTATCATTCATAATTTGAGAAAGAGAAATTCTAGATGGATTGTGGGCCAAGTAAATGCAAAAGAAGTATGTTAATCAGCTTCCATTGCATCGTACAACGGAGAAAGGATTTGGAGATTTTGATTCTCCACTTTTGGTACAGCTTGGTTGATACCGGGGTTAGTGAAATTCTCCATCTTGTTGGCATAAAGGTTATTCGGAGAAGGGGTAATAGGAAGACTTCGGGACGTTCTGTCTTTGTCCATAATGTGCCTTGAAACTAACAATGCCGACATCCTATGTAGCACGGACACGGACACGGATACAGACACGGATACGGACACGGCAATTTTGAAAAAAGGGACACGGACACGGCGGGGGACACGGCAATATATATATATATTAATATACATATATATATATATATATTTAAAAAATTAAATTTTTTAAAGATTAATAATTACAGTTTGACCCCAAAAAAAGTTTTAAAAATTACAATTTGACCCCTGAAAATTTTAAAAATTACAGATTGACCCCCAAAAATTTCACAAAAATTACAGTTCGACCCCTGCCGTGTCCCCTACAAAAAATTCAAAAACTTTTGGGGACACGCCACGTACGTATCCCGCCGTGTCCCCGTGTCTGATACACCGATACGGCGACCTCTAGAAGTGTCGGTGCTTCATAGCCGACATCACTATTTTCCGGCTCCTGTTCTTTGGCTGATATACAGGGGTTTTCCCATTGTTTCAGAGTTCAAAATACGTAGCGTATGCAAGGTTACACCCTTCATGACATTCCTCTATAGCATTTTTGCTAATGCAAAATTATTTGATTGTTTCTAGGATAACCTTCCTAATCATACACAGACAAAGATCAATGAGTTAACACCGCGAAATATAGAATTCAAAGGCATTAGAAACCTTTTTACCCTGTAGCTTTCATAAATTGATTGCCTCTTAAATGGTCAAACCAATTCGTCGAAATCACATGCATTGGATTTATTTGTGTGGCCAGTTTAGAAGCTTATGGCTTTTGACATCAAAATATACACAAGTATATAATAGTTCATAAGCATTACACCATAAGAATGCATCTTTCACAAATACTCATAACCACATGGTCAAGTGCTTATAATCGCCAAAAAACTTCGACAAACCTTGACTGCTGCACCGAAGGCTGAATCAGCTGTTCTGTTATTCTCAAACATGATAGGGATGCTTTCTAGCAATAGCTCCAAATGTTGGCGGCACTGAATCCTCGAAACAAATAAAATACGTAAAATTCATTATAAATTCCTCGAGGCAGAAAAACTAAAAGAATCATTTCTCTAAAAAAACCTGTCACGTAATTGCAGACAGCTCTACTAAGAAAACAAAAACAAATAATAAAGAAAAACCACCTCAGAAAGTTGGACAATGACATCGGCTTGAAGAGGAGTGTAAACATCTTGTACATCAGGAACAATAAGCATCAGAGGCTGTGACAATAGATTTAAATAAATAAGCATTAATGAAAAAGTTTAAAAGCCAATTGTTCTTCTACGTTCTAAACTTTCAGCCACATTGCATTATTCTTATCGGCGGCAACTTACAAAGTTAAAGACAATAGATGCAATAGGTTAAGTGGGGAACGAAGTCCAGCAACATCAAAAGCAATGTAGAAAAGACCAAAGTAAACAAGAGACAAATGTGCAAATTCTTTCCAGTCCTCAAAATAAAAAATACAGGAATCCCCATCAAAGAGACCAAAACGCAAAAATAATCCAAATGACAAGTCATACAAAATACTCTTTACAAGTATTCGATTTTAACATCAAATTCTAGCAATCCTTTCTATCTGAACGCATAAACCGCACATCCAACGGATCTCCACAGGTTGTTAATGTTATCATTACAGCAAAGCCTCTGAAATGGAAGTGTAACACATAATCACAACACCATGGGGCTACCGTTACCCCATAAGTTTCTGCAATGAAAAACCCTCCACTGTAAAAGAACCTAGTATTTCTGTCCCAGTTCTGCAGCCATAGGTTCCTGGATTTCTTCCATGTTTGCAATCCTTCAAAAATCTTCTTTAGCCTTGACTCTAGACTCATATTCTTCTTCCAAAAGCTCTCTTCCTGCTCAATCTTGTCTATTATTTGAACTTTTCCATTCAACATTGCTTTTTGATGCTCTAATCTCCCTAACTCTTCCCTTTTCAAGTTCTTCAGATCCTATTTCCTAAGTTTCAGTTTCTTTGCCAATAGAAAGCTTGGTGTGCCTACAACTGCATAGCTACTCCACCACTCTACAACGCTTTCGTTGGAAACCTCCACCCTAAGCCAATTTTCTTGAATGTATACGCGTGACGCCCCCTATCTCATCCCACCACCATCCAAGCACGCAAGATGGGCACGTGATCAGAAATCAGTCTCAAAAGTGATAATTGAGAATGCCTTAAACGTGCTCTCCCGATTGGTAGAAATCAAGGAACTGTCAATACAGGACGTACGAGGGGCCTCTTGAGAACTGAACCAAGTATATCGGCCCCCTATCAATCTTTAGTCAACAAGATCCATCTCACTGATGAAAGAAGAAAACCTTCACATTGCTCTACTGATTGGGCCCTCAGTGGACTCACGACCCAGTCACTCCTGCGGAAAACGCACCACATTAACATTACCCCCCCACCAAACAAGGGGCTTCCCAACCCTTAGTTGCATGAAGTGGAAGCAAAGAGCGGGGGTGGGGGAGCGGAGGTTCCTAGAAGCTCCTTAGGCTGGGAGCATCTATGTTTATATATTTTTATATATTTCATATTCTTCCAATCATCAAAATATATTTTATACTCCTATATACTTCATTTATTTTGTTGCTTTTTTATTTCTTTATATTCATTTAAAGGAAAAAAAAACTCTCCAACACCACACGAAAAACAAAACATAAATAGGCTCACTTTTCACTGTTCACTGCTGTCATACACACATACCCATAAAGAGGATGAAAAATGAAGAGTCTCATAGTCACATTTACTCCCTTTGCAACAGACGACGCTTGTGCCAAGAAAAACAGATGGCGCTTTATGGTTGGGCAAAAATTAGGTGATAACAGCTGTAACACACTGGGTAAAAATTCTTTCAATAGGGTTTTGAACTTTTGACTGTCTCCATCGTCTTCTTCCCAAAGACCAAAAACATGCACGCTTTCATCGGAATCTTCTAAAGGATATTGTCGGATAAGAAAATGCAGAACAGATAGTCAGAATCATCTAACGGACAAGATCACGCACATCGTGGACGGCGATCCCGTCTCAAGGGGAGCCCGCTCCCATACGGAATCGTGTTTCTCGTTCAGGAGCGCCTTCGGTTTAGGCGTTTCCTGCAACTAAGTCGCAACCAAAAGCCCAAGACACCAAACTCCCAACATTACCTACCATAAACTACCAAAAATACCCACCCAAAACCATCCTCCATGTTATTGAAAAAACTCCAAACTCACTATCCACCATCTCAACCACCCTCCTATCCCACATCACCCACACCCCATCGACAGGGTCAACAGCATCCAAATGCACCCAATCCACCCACTTGCCCCCATATATCCCTCACCATCTCCCTCAAAAATCACTCTTCTCTATTTGTTGTAGACACACTACATTTGCTTTCCTCGTAAAGCATAACTTGATAGCCACCTTTTTGTCCCCCGCATTCAGACCTCTGACATTCCAACTACTGTTTTATTCTTCATAGGAAGCTATGAGATTGACCCCTCCCTCACCCCTACTCCACCCCTCCCCTTTCTCGTTGTGCCAATCTAATTAATAGAACATTGCAACAATTCCCTCACCCCCTTTTTTCTTTTTTACTTCTCACACTGTTTTGATCCTCTCTAAACCCCTCAGTCCTCCATTTCTGATTGACGTCGTGAAACAATTGCACAGCCCTATCTCCAAAACCCAAAAAAATCAAAAGCTAACTCATTCTCCAAAAGCTTTCCAACATCCCAACCTTCTTTCAACCCCATGACGTGACTGATATGTTCACATCCCAGTCTTGACCCCAACCAAATTGTCCCAAACTCCCAACCCACCCTCAGAAACAAACCACTGACCAAAATCATATCCCCAAACATCCTGCTGAAAAAGGAACAAACTGCATTCCTTGCCCAATCCCCCAAAATGCTCCCGCCTTCTCCTAATCCCCTCATCCTCCCTTGACGCCAGCCTCCTCTCTCCATCAAAAGTTATCCATCCCACAATCCCTTCCCCTTTGAAACCCCTCTCATACTGACTCTTTTCCAACATTACCCACCATCGGTGAACCAATCCGACCTCCCTCACCCATCCAAACACCACGCCTCTTCAAGCTTATGACAGAACTCAAAAGGAAGGGCTATCTACTTGACTCATCTTCACACTCCTCCCTCCTTGGAACGAGATGGGGAACAGGAAGAAGTATTGTTAGAGTTTGTCCGACATGGGTTAACTATAACCTCCAAAATTAGTATATGAGCCTGGGCGGTCTCTTCACTCATTGCCAATTAGTTTTAAGTTGGATGCTTTGACAAGGTATCACAGCTAGGCTTAAGGAGACTTTTGGACAAGACTCTTGATTCATTGCGCTGAGGTTTGTGCCACAAGTGTATATCGCTTAGTTGTGATCCAAATGTACATTTAGATTCTTTGATTAGCTCTCCATGTAAAGGTAAGGGGTCGCACATGTAGGAGAGCGTTAGATTTGTCCCACATTGGTTAATTAAAACCTCTAAAACTAGTATATGAGTCTGGGTGGCCTCTCCACTTATTGCCAATTAGTTTTGGGTTGGATGCTTTAACAAGTATCATTATCTAACGGCTATAAAGCAAAGAACAAATGGGTGCACTATTAAACGACTTGCAACAATACGATAGAAACACGTCAATAAATAACATATCTACAAATTCCACAACAAAATAGTATGTGACTTTTTGCATTACTTATACATTCAGATTGTATCAAATCGAAACAATAAGAAAGCATTTGTACATTCAAAGGACTGGAAAACAAGTGCATAAAAAATGACCTATGAATCTATGTTGTTTGCTGTTTTTCTCAATGAAGATTACAATTTCGAGACCAGGAATTCCCATAACTACCAAATCCAACGATGAGCAGTTAACTTGTATAATTATGCATCACTCTTATCTTAACAGCAAATCACTTGTTATTTCCATACTTGACATGTCCAACAAGTGCTGGTGTCCGACATGGACACAATCTATTCTTATTAATGTCTGTGCTTCATATAACTTACAAGTAAAGACATAATATTTTCAAAATGAAGAACTGAATATGGGACGTGAACCTTTTCTAACAGAATGTTTACCTGCTGTAATTCACGTTTCAGGTTGTAGAAATGGATTGTTGAGTCAAATGTAGCGACACCTACCATTGTCCGGGGACCATCCTGAAGGAAATCACCACATCAATGACAAATATTTTGTTTCAGTAACTGCAGTAAGCTCACCCGGAGGCGGCTCAGATAACAGGGAAAATATTTAAGACTGAGAAAGATAATAAGAAAGCCAAACTCTAGCACTTATACGTATGCATTATTACCAAGCAGTAAGATAACAAAATTACAATCTCTACACTTCCAAATCCCCAGTTACCACAGAGTGTAACAAACGTCTATCCAAACACAAATCAGGAATGGATGAAAGCTAAGGGGAGAAAGCAAGAGGAAAGACAAACAGCTGAGGTCAAAGATTCTGCCAAAGAAGATGTCTCTAGATGAAGACTTCTTCAGAAAACAAATATGCACCAAAGCTAAAAGCATCTGGTAATAAAATTTAAACAACCTACAAAGCCCATAAGCCAAGGCAATGCGAAAGATGGATACTTTTGAAGCGATGTTGCTTGGGACTATCAAGGAGAAACAGAAAGGTAAACAAAATCCTTCAAATAGATCCAGGATAAACCCTACATGCAATGCAAGTGCAACTAAATAGATTTACTATGATAGAACCTTATGCCCAAGAAGGATCGTTTTTCTTCTTGCCATGCATGTTAAATTATACTATAGAATCCACCCAAATTTAATTTACTTGATTCAACATCACAAAATATTCCGACTGAGGGACTGTACAAAGAACAGGAACAAGAATATACTATCGTCCTTCATTAAGAAAAGGACCGGAACAACATTGGGATATCTAGTCTGGGCTTTTTCCTTACAAGATGTAAATTGTAATGATTAATAACAAAAATTCCCCTTTACAATGACTGCTGAAAGTGAATACAAAATCTCTCTTTGATCAAGTTTTGAACAATTAGTAACACTGTAGACTTCTTGTTGGCAATCGTCAGTCTTACTGACCATTTTGTACACAATTTAGTTGGATTTTCCAAGAGTGCCCCCAAATACGATATGAGATATTTCAGAAAGTTCGCAAAAATATTTTCAAAAAAAAAAAATACAATTTCTACAGCTCAACAAGACAAACTTGCAAGCTGCATTATGAGCATCAATCAAACACAAAATGCTCCTTTGATCTTTTAGAAATTAGCAGACTCATGCAAGAGGGCAAAATGAAACATTACTGCATTTTACCGCAAAAGAAATAGGGCTTACAGGAAGATCAGAAATAACTTGGCTGATTGCACTGCAAGCCGCTGCAGTGGCACCAATCTGTATGGCATTCATGGACACATCAATAAGAAAGAAAAACACAGCAGGCATTGGGTCACGGACCTGTTAATAAGATAAGATACAAATAATTAGTCATCCTGTACCCAAAAGATGGCAAGATAGTGAGAGAACTACACCATTCCCCAACGGCATCAAATAAACAAGTACAAACAAAGCATGCAGCTGATGTCATGGCAATGTTAAGCCAAAAGATATTATCAGTCTGAGCAATCCTGCTTTAAAACCTACATTTTCATGTGCATAAACAAGGCCAACAAGCAAATACCTTCCAAATAGCAGAATTACAGCTAAAACTCTCCATAGGTTACTTGTGACAAACAGTGACTCTAATGATTTGCTACAAAATCAATGGTGTTGCTTTTCTCCTTCGAAAAGTATACCAAAAAAGGGGTGGTATGAAATTCATGATCAGCAAGCAAATTTTGCAGCTAAATGAATCCCAATGACGAAAAGAAAGGTGAGCTGTTCAACACCAGCAAACAGAAGAAACACAAATAAACACACGAAGAGATTCAGGCTCAAAAGATCAATTATATTCATGTGACCAACTTATGTAATATCAGTCAACTTTATGGAGATCTATCTTCAACGATTTCTCACCTAGTTCTAGTCCAGGTTCAGGCATGCCAAGGTAGGTTGAAACTGTGTCCAAGTCAGGCACTTATTC
Organism: Gaultheria prostrata; assembly: GCA_036023075.1. Taxonomy (NCBI): domain Eukaryota; kingdom Viridiplantae; phylum Streptophyta; class Magnoliopsida; order Ericales; family Ericaceae; genus Gaultheria; species Gaultheria prostrata. The sequence goes on along the minus strand of JAXBDA010000779.1, from coordinate 56,513 downwards.
AGCAAATACAGGGCCCAGTGAAGCGTCTGTCCCCCGGTGTTGCGGTTAGATATGAGAATTTGTAAGATTTAGTTTACTTAACCAAGTCGTGGCTGATTTTAACCCACCAATGCAAGTTTATAAGGTAATGTTAATCTCAAGGTGTAACTGTTAACATTTCATCAAAATCACTAGGTTAGGCTATGTTTTTCAGTTTAACTGGCATCAAGATTTCTAACAAATTACAAAGTATGCGCCACATTAATCAATTCTGCTAACCAAGCCTATCCTCCACTTCATTCGAGAGTGAATTGCAGCTTTTGACTTGGCAAAATTTGTTCCTTCATACGCAAAATCTATCAACTAAAAGTGACTTTAGACTATCATAATCCATCCCTAATAAAAGAAAAGTCCTTATGATGAGTGACCCTAACTTTAATTCAACAATAGTACCCCATGATAGGGTTCACCCCTTCAAGGTGGCTTTTGTTGATAACATGTAGGTTGTAGGAGGCCCCAAAGAGGGAAGCTTCAGGGTGGTCACACAAATACTAGTGATAATACCATAATACTTTTGAGTCCGCCAAACTCTTGCCACATGAGAGATCAACAATCTGAGAAAAGACTCAATAAAACTAGCATCCAGACGTTAACAGCTTTCATGATTGAACAAAACGTAAATAAATCACATCAGCTACATTGACCATGCCAGTTAGTAGATTCAGATTATGGATGTTGACATGGAAAGGCACAGATATTAGTGTACATTCCAAAATATACTGCATCTCTAGCTATAATTTATCTGAAAGCTCAAGACTCCCATTTATAAGTTTCCATTAAGTGTAAAATAAACCGTTTACACCAAAGGGGCCTTATTGGAAATCATCTTTTCTTACATAAGTGACGTTTTACCCATGTTTTATCCCTATGCAAATGGGAAGTTACTATAATTATCATTACTCCACTTAAATTTAAGTCAAGTAAGGATACAACCCTGAATAGAATTAACTCAAGGAAATGTATTGATATGTTAAACCCCAAGTAAATGGATGAAGGCATGTTAAGTTTTTTTTTTTCATAAAAAAAAACAGCAGATGAAGGCTTGTAAGTTCAAAAGGCACACTTCACAACATGAGCTTCAACATTTTTCAATGATATACATTTACAGTTGCAATGGTGATGTTCATGCTAATGGGCACACGCGAGGCGTGTACACGTCTAACTTTAACAAAAAAATGTTAGTGACACTTTAAAAGGGCAGTTAAAAGGGCAAGGGGTAATTGTGTGATAGTTAAAAGGGCAATTTGGGAATTCAAAATTGTGAGCCAGCCTCAAAAACCAATCCATACCAAAGTGTTGCTCTCCCTTTCTATATTAGAATAGATGTTTTTATTAGAAGAGATTTGAGTCTTTAACTTTGTGTTGATTATGGGTATAAAGTCCAATGCCAACAAGAAACAGTGCTGACGCATCACAGGGGAATGCTACATTTTTTAGTTAATAAACGAACAAATCAACCTCGTTACATAAGCAGTAAATCTTATATGTTACCAACCATATACTCCTTAGACGCAATGAATTCAACTGTTCCTCTACATAGCTCTGGCCTTTCATCAGCATCCCTACGCCTACCATCTGGACCTAGATTGCATTGGTAGTCAGACGGAGTTTCATCTGTATATCCTGCAAAATGAATAACATAGGTTACAGTCTGACAATCTTAACAGCTGGAGAATATATGTTCACAGAGCCACAAAGAGGTATGGGAAAAAAAAATATTAAGAAAAAGAGTCACTTGGACCATTATGAAATTAGTAATCAATAAATGATGACCAACATCCATATTCAAACCTAGAACCAAATTTGAAATAGTAGTACATACGCCCAAAATCCTACTCCAGCCCTTACCAAACCCATACCAAATTGAGTTTTAACCTTTTATTCCCCAAATCAAGGAGACCTAAATCTCATACCAACTTTCAACTGCTAGTTTTTTGTGATCGACAGTGGTGGTAGCTGGTGGTTGACGAAAATCTGGTTGAACAGATTTGAAGAAGGACGTGATTCATTGTGGAGGAATATCTCAAACAGATCAGGGTTGTCTTGGTGGTCGACGGTCGTATGAGTTCTGTGCAGTAGCCAGGGGCGGTATTGGTCTCAAAGAAATGTGATGGCGATATTGAAAGGCAATGGTCGAGGTGGTGGCATATATTTTGGGGGTTAATGTGAGGGGAGAGTGAAATTAAAAGGCTTTTCAATTTGTTCAGAGTAAAATTTGGGTGAAAAATGGGGTTGCCATTGGAGTGAAAGATACCAAAGAGAGCTTTTACTCGGGTATGGTTTTGTAGACTACGTTGTTTTCCCGTAACCAAAGACGGCTTGTAATTCCTCCACTAAGATCAAACTAATGGTAGCAAGAATAAAGTAAGCAACTAGAATGCCAAAAAAAAGGAATAAATTGCAATAGAGTACCACAAAAATTAGAGCATCATTTATACTCACCACAAAAATTACAGACGAAACGTCTTCCCTGGTCAATAAACTTCATGAACGGATTTATGTAGCCTTTGCAACGAGAACATCGTACAGGACCGCTTTCTCCGAAGTCCACAAGCTATAGAGTAATAAGTGCATATGTAAGTTATATTGCACAGCGAAGAAGAACTGTCTCCTTTTTATTATGACTCATAATAACACAACTTCACTCACATGTATAGATAGAAATGAGAAATCAATACACGTACAAAATAAGGAATCAAAACATATAGATCTATTTACCAAGACAAAATACATTTACATATGATTAGATATAGGTGCTTGCGCGCGCCCGCGCACATGAAGATCAGACAAGACAGTAAGAAAAAAAGAACATAAAACAAGAAGAAAAATTCAAGCATTACTTGGATGGGCTCCTCGGATGGGTGAGGAAGGGCCAGGGGTTGCACCATCAAAGCCAACTGCATTCCAGATGTGTTCAAAAGATCAACGGTGCATGGGATCTGCTCAAAAGACAGAAGACACTAATTCAAAATCAGAACACTACACGGTCAATAATTAGCATGGCAATAACAATCTACAGCACCTGAACACACACATAAGAAGAATAAAATGAAGATGTATAAGAACAGATAAATTATACGTATGCCAATTTTAGATATAATAAGAATATGACCTGATTGATAGTACACCTCATGTACCGTGGACTGCAATTACCAGTGTCCTTGACAATATAATCACTTGTGGCAGGCTTCCAAAGAAAAGAACAGAAAACCATCAAAAAACAATAAAACAATTAAAGAACAAACAGCAACAATGTCCTGTTTTTACTTCTCAGTGTTCATCAAATCATGCTGTGATTAACATATAATCCCTTCTTTTCAGTAAGAGCTAGATAGATACCGGAGGGAGGTTGGCCTGACTGCCCTGACGAGTTTCATGCAGAATCACTGAGATACTTGGTACGGGGCGAGGGATTTGGTTGGGATCGATCTTCGATGGGCCAGCCATAGATGGTCCCATATGACCCATAGCAGGCGATATAGTAGCCATTGATTGATCTGGAGTTTGGGGCGGCATCCCAAACATTCTAGGCGGTTGAGAACCTGGAATAGGCGGAGCCACCTAAACACATCACTGAATTCAGATTCCAGATCCAAGATAAAGTGAACAGGAAAGATTGAAAGTCATTGTTTAACATCTACATAAAACAAGAACTCATATAGTGAAAAAAGAAATAAGGTGACTGTAAGGAAACTTATTTGTGCCACATGCGCGGGGGTCCATATGGTCTTTCAATTGGCCTTCGATTTCTTACTGAAAAAATGAAGTCATGGGATGAGTTATGGGCAACTTGTGTAGGTATAATGATGGTGAGAATTGCATCCTAACCATTGATCGGAGGGTCAAAACATGTGCATGCACCAGATAAAACCCTTCAAATTAAAAGGGCTCTGATCATTAACCCTTCAAATAAAATATTGGACCCTGCTTGGAAGTATGCGGACAAAGTTAATCCACAAAATCTTACCAAGTTGATATGTTTTGTTTAGTATTTGGTGGTTAAAACATTGAAAAGTTATGTTTTATGACATTTGAAATTTATAAAAGTGTTTGCTTGCGCTGAAAAGTTTTGCCTATATTAGAATTCTCCTTGTTCAAATACATTGTGCTCACTGTGATGAGGCGCGTGCCTAGGTTCTAGGGGACCATGGCGCCTTGGTGCACATTGAGCCTTTTAAAACACTGATCAATGCCATCAACACACTCTAACATGGCTAAAATTAACCTATCCAGCTATTGCCCTCTATTCTAGAACAGTTACCATTATTTTGAAAAAAAAAACAGCACAAGATTTGTGATGATAGCATCAACTACATTTTGTCCATACCAGATGAAGGTTCCTTTGACGTTCAAAAAAAGATGAAGGTTCCTTTAAGAATTAAAAGGAAACAGAAGAATGAATCCTAGCCCGAAGTCTGACTGCTTAAGTTCTCTTGGAATCAAATATGTCCTATTTAAACTTCGAATGTTCTCCACAAATACAGTAAAACAGAAAAATAAAGCATCGGTCATTTACAAAATCCCGTAAGAACAAAAGGAAAATAGCAGAAGAAAGGAACTTGAGTCCGGCATTAAATATCTGCTCAGTGCACAAACCACTTCATCAATCTCATGAGTCACAAGAAAATCCTCAGCGAAGCAGTAGATATCCAACAGAATGAACACTTAAGAAACAAAATATAATTAAGGCTTTTGAAACTATACCTGTCGGGGTTGCATTTGCCATGCCTGTGGACCATATGGGGAGCCTGAAGGAGGAGATACACCTTGAGGTGGAGCTGCAAATGGCGAGGAACCCAAAGGGGGTGGCACACCTGAAGGATACGGTGCTGAAAATGGTGCAGGAGGTTGCATCGGACCTGACGCACCAGTAGGAGGACTTCCATGCAGTGGACGCATATTTGGAACAGGAGAAGGGGCCCTAGCGAACGATGACATAGGTGGTGCAGGACCTACTTGCCGCGATGATAGTGGTGGTGGTGGACTTCCAGCTGAAGAAAATTGGGGTCCACGTTGCAATGCACCCGATCCAAACGCGGGAGGTCCATTACTAGCAAGGCCGGGAGTGCTTGAAGGAGGTAAAATTGGACCCGTTGTCAAAGGGGACGATGCAAAAGGACTAAAATTGGGTTGCGAACTGGGCGGCGCCACTTGTCCTGTAGACGGGAAAGCACCAGGAGGAACACCAGAAGTGCTCATGGCAGAGGGCAATGAGCCAGGAGGTGGAGGCCTCGACCCAAAGGGTGGAGGAGGTCCAGAAGGTCTATTAGAAACTAAATTTGGGGGCAATGTGGTTTGTGGAGGACCACTAGGAAGGACACCTGGTGGGGGCGGGCCAGGACGAGTGTTTGGAAATGACCCGGAGAATGGTGAAGGCCGCTGAGCTGATGAAGAAAATGGTCCTGGTGGAAGTTGTTGTCCTAACGGGGGAGAAGGTCTAGGGCCGCCCGATACTGGCGGTCCAGTGGGTCGGTTCATTTGGAGATTTTGCATACCATCAGTAAGAGAACTAGGGTTGTAATAAGGCGGGGCATTGCCCGGTCTAGGTACCCCGGGAGTTGCCATGCAGAACCAGTTAAAACGAAATTACAAAACCAAATGGGAATCAAATTGAAGCCCTGATATCCAATGCACTACCAAATAAAAATGAAATTGAAACCCTGATCTCCAATTAGTCGCTGTTTCTTCGATTCAGCCACGATACCAAGATCAACTACCCAGGTAATCCAGATCTACACATCAAACGAAAGAAAAACAACCCGTAAGTCGGAAGAAATCCGAAATTTTCTGCAAATCAACCGACTTATGATCCAACATCCGAAACATAAATCTCAATCACATACATACAAATTGCAAAATTGAATCTCACATACACCTTAAATTGATTCACTCTTGGTGTGTGGATCGGACAACCCAATACTCCTACTAGGAATGCTTATTTACTAGACCCTAAACAGATCATGTTTAAACATCTAAATTACCCATAAGAAATAGCAGAGAGAGAACCTTACCTGTCCGATTTGAGATTTTGGGCTGGTCCTGATTCTGATCGCGTAGCAAATGAATATATTCTGCGAGAATTACAGGTCTAGAACCCAAACAGATATGATTAAGCGTCTAAATTCATCATAATAAGCAGCAAACAGAGAGGAGACGGCCCGAGCGATCGAGGGATGGAGACGAACACACTAGAGAGGGGGGGAGAATTGTAACTGCTCGATTTTATTATCATTAAGATTTGTATAAGATTTTGGGCTGGTTCCAATTTTATGAATCTGTGTTGAAATTGGATATATGCGACAATTACAATGAAAACCCTAGAATTTGTACTTGTTAAAAATTTATTTTCCAGTAAATTAGACGTTTTTCAGTTCAAAATTAATTTTCCGGTAATTTATTGTAGATACAAAATTGTAATCTAGTCCAAAGGTGGAGGATAATAAGGGAGTTTCCTCTGTTAAAATGAAAAATTTCATAAAATTAATTGATGAGTTTTCCATATGCTGAAATGGAAAATTTCATAAAATTAATTAATTGGTTCTTCCCCATATGCTAAAATGGGAAATTCTAAGGAAACTCTCATAAGTAGAAAGTGCATAGATATCAAAGAAAAACGTATTAATATTTGTATAAGTATATTGATATTCGTAAAATGTGCATCGATATCCGAATTAGTTTTTCATTATATATAAGAGTATATTATCCTCCACCGGAGATTAGCAAGGCTTTACATAAATCATGAGAAATTTTTTGTAGCCCTTGACTTTAAAAATAATCGTAGACTTGATGTGTAAGGTTTGTGATATTTTGAATAGTACTCTGATTTGAAAAAATTATTTGTTTGGCAATTTCAAAAATGCTTTGTTTGAGAAACTTTTTGTAGGGTTTCTAATACATAAAATAAGGTGAACATGAGAAAAATCTTAAAGTGACAAGTAGGAGAGGGGGTTAATGAGAATTCTCCATTTTATTTTCGGAAACTACATTTACTTAGTATATACTAGCGAATGCACTCACTTCAAACACGAGTTCAAGCACATGGGAACATAATATATATAGTCTTAGTGGATATCAATCGCCAAATTAATCCTTCTCGACGAATACAATTTAGCTTCATTAAATTTTTCTTTTAAGTTATAGAAAAATGCAACATTGAATTAATGCATAGATTTTTAAATAATATTTACTGGCATAGAATAAAGAAGGAGATCGTAGAGGTTGTCTTGGCAATAGAATCAAGACTTTCTTTACTTTTTTGAGCTTGTAAACCTTAGAATCAAGGCTTTTGTAAGTATTCTCCCAAGCTTTACATATCTAGTGTTTACTTTGGTTATTTCCATGTTTTGCATTTCCTCATATTTTTCTTACATGTTTTCCTCTTTCATGGAGAAGTAGTTTTATAGGCTTGGTTATGAAGTGATTTTCACTCCATGGCTTAGGATATTTGATGACTTCTCATTATTGTGCTTAATGTGGGTTTTGTGAATGGATAGATTTCTCATATTTTTTGGTCTAAACTTAGGATTGTTAACTTTTTTTATCGAGTATAGACAAACACTTGGCACACACAATGTTTTGAACCATGGCACTCTAAGTGTTTAATAAAATGTCTAAACAAGATTTCTTTCTATTTCCAAACCCCAATGTTTGAGATAAACTCAATTTTCAAGGATAAATCTTCCAAGTGAGAGCAAGGTATATTGACTCTCACTTGAGTTATATTTGAGAAGATTTAAATATTCTAAGACATGGGTGGATTGAACCCCTAGACATAGCCTATGTCAATTTAGTTAATTAGAGGTAGAGAGAGAATTCCACCAAACCAAACCCTAAAGGTTGGCCGTCCTAATGCCAATACCCTACGGTAAAGTAAGCCTCTCACTAGTTCCAAGTTCCTTGGTTGTGGAAATCAACCTCGGCCTTCCGAGTATTATGTTGCAACTGACGTAGCCTTACATTTTGGGCGACACTATCTAAGATGCAAAGGTAGGTCTCAAGCATCAAGGTTTTAACTAACTTCCTATACATTCATGGTGTGAGTTAAGAATGTCGAGCCCGGAGTGCCCCCATGAATTTGGTTATACAATACCACTCCCTGCAACTACTTTAAAAACACTTGCGTGTGCGATATCGAATGCCATAAAAGACTAATTGATTGAAGCCCCTCCTAACGTCAATTGGTTTTAGGAGATATGGTGAAAAAGCGATCCGAACAAGTGGTATCAGAACTAGGTGGTCATAGATTCGAATCGTAGGAGCGTCATCGCGAGGGAATGCCAAAAAGTAAGAGCACCTGAGGTTGAATTTCATCGAGCGAGGAAATGCCAAGGAGTTGACGCATTACATCAGGATCCACAGAGTTCCCAACATAGATCAAACAATCCTCCCCATTCTCAAGAAGATATATTCCGTCATCGTTCACTGGATAGCGGGATCAAAAGAGGTATAAGTGCCTGAAGTGCCCTATGTATTTGGCTACGCAACGGCACTCCCTATGACGGCTCTAAAAACAGACTTGCGGTTGTGATATCCAATGCCACAAAAGACTTAACTGAAACCCTTCCTAATATCATCTAGGAGAGATGGTGGAAAAGTGATTCGACAATGAGATACAATGGTACTTCTAGTTAAGAGAGAGAGAGAGAGAGAGAGAGAGAGACAGAGTTTTGAAAGAATGGTATGTGTAAATAATGTGAATATTATTTGACTCGTATGCACGCTTAGGAGGGACTCCGCTTAGGAGCCAGCATATTGCAATTTTTAAGGCAGGTCATTCTCCCCGAGAGAGTTTTGAAAGAATGGTATGTGTAAATAATGTGATTATTATTTGACTCGTATGTACGCTTATGAGGGACTGCGCTTGGGAGCCAACTTATTGTAATTTTCAAGGTAGGTCATTCTCCCACAATACATTACATAAAAAGTCGTGAAAAGCCAAAAAGCCAAAGAAACACCTTAGTGGAAACACCCCATAAAGCTTTTGTAACCTCTATTAAATATATTTGAGCATAATTCTTGAAATTATTCTTGTTGTCTAATATGGGTACTCATATTGTCACTCAAAGAGAGCTCGACTAAAACTAAGGTCAGTCAATTCCTGTATTTATTGCTAAAATGACGCAGAGTGCAAATTTGAAATATTAATCCATCAATTGATAATCGAGGAGGAGAGACATTAATTTACAAAAGAACATGATAAAGATAGCAATGGCAAGTTCAGAGCTTAGTAAAGATGTGCTTGGTTTTTCAATCTTTGAACAGTTCCACAAATTAAGAAACATGATAACGAGATAAAATAGCTGATTTACACAATTTTTCTTGCATTTCTCAAGACAAATCTGCTAACAAATGAATCATTGTCCAAACCCAGCTTAATATTTTGCTTGTCAACATTTGAAATGGGATCTTTTACGACAACGTAAGACGCCGGCCGACCATGTCAACGACCTCGCAGATGTCGCCTTTTCTACTCGGAATGCTTGTAGACGGTTGTAGTGTGGATCTACACTAGCAGCAGCATCACTTGTTTGAGTGAAGGTAGCTCCATTTTCAAATAAATCCTTTGTCGATCCAAAATTCCAACCACTAGGTCCGTTCCCGTAAATCCTCCTCGTTACCTGCCAATCAATTTGTTCATGAGTTTGCAGTTGGTATTTGATAAGAATTGATAGGAAAATGAGTATTCTTACATGTTTAGTTATTTAATAGTAGTACATGATTCTTGCAATATAATAGGTGTGATAATGTGTAGACCTATTAATAGGTGACTCAGCGCGGTCTCCAGTCATGATCGTCGCTGGGTGTTTCATGGCTTTCGTTTAACGCCAATGGTGAGCTTCCGCGGCAGCTCGATGTTGGTCCCTTTTTGGCTTCGTCTCCACTTGGTTTGCGGACAGTGGCGTGGTGGTTTTGGTGGCTGTCTACAACGTGGCGGCTGAATTTTTTGATTGAGCTATGCTATGAGGAAGTGGAGGTTTAGGTTTACAGGTTTTTTGGGCTAGGTCTTTTTTTGTTCTATTATTGTCTTATATGGGCATTATTGGGCTTTGCCCTCTGATTTTTTCCAAGGTTTGGTTGGAAAATCCCTTTCCCTCTAATAATTTTTTTCCTATTGCCGATAAAAAGAAAGTGTGTAGACCTATTATTACACAATTTCGATCAACAGTCTTTCTTTTTTCTTTTTTTACGTCGAAATTTGATTGTGGAAGAAAAAAATGGAAACCCGAATTCCGTCGATCGATAATCGACGGAATTGTTATTTACCTCTTTTAAGTCGGTATCTGGTGCAATAAAGAGATTTCCTTCGCTCTTGATGCTTGGTTTCATGCTTCCCCCGATTGCGTACAAACCCCAACCCTGGTAAAGATTGTTTACGACATGTGCGAATCCATGACGAACCCTGCAAAATGAATTTTCCATATGAAGGTAAACGTACGTAACACTAATAATCATGCATCTAAATTAAGGTAGGGCGTACGTATCATACCTAGGCATACGTTGATCGCAATCAGGGCCGAAATAGTTGAAGGCAACCGTAACCTTCATGTTCCGGTCTTCAACATAGTCGTCGTCATGGCCCAGGAGCATGACCATGTCGTGATTCCTGAACCAGTTGTTCGAGACAGTGACATCGGTAGAGCCGTGAGTAACGTCGACCAGTCCGTCCGCGCATTTGTAGAGGGTATTATGGTCTATCCACACCTTTCGCGACGAGATCACCGAAATTGCGTCTCCATCTGGATAGTCTAGCCTCACTAAGTGCCCTTCTGGACCCATTACCTCCTCTGCCTCTTGTGTCTCACAATCGTGGATTCTTAGACCGTGGATGATTACGTCCGTCACCTGTATCATTAACAAAAACACTAACACGGGATACAAGTACTGGTCATCCCGACGACTAAGTCCGAGTTTCAAGTTTCTACTAAAATACCGTCTTCTCACTGTAGTCGGAAGTGGTGGTGTCGTTTCCACTCAATGATAGATTCGTCTCAAATTGTTGGTCATGTGCAGATTTCAATGTAATTTTAAAATTGTTCATATATCTTTCAATCTATAATGTCTGTTATGTGCAATATGGATCTAATTTGATAAATCTCAACCAGTTCTATTACAAAAAAATATTATAGATCGAAAGCCATGAACAATTTAAAAATTGCATTGAAATCAGCACAGTACCAACAAATTGGGACAGAGGGTGTATTTTTTCAAAAGGTATTTTTGTGATGTAATTTGAGGAGAATGTCTTGTCTTGAAAAACGCGACCAAATGGCGAACGCATTTAAAATACCGAAAATACCCTAGTGGAATCTCACCTAAAACCTAATAGTTTGGCACACACAGATTGTGAGATATAGATAATTTTTTTTGAAGGACATGTATGTCAAAATTGAACAAACAAATTGAGACGGAGGGAGTATTCGAAATTAACTATCATCGTGTGTCGAGTATTTACAAACAGAACGACCCTTAGATAATTTTGATTTAATGCCTAAGGACAAAATAAAATTGCAATTTCATCTTGTTTAAATTGCAAACATTTTCTGGCAGAATTTACGTCATGCCAGATATGGATACCTATAGATAAAGAGAGAAGAACGGAAAATATGTGGTACGTGAACATACCCCGAGCAACACTAGGCATCCACCACCGGCAATGTGAACGTTGGCGCCTCGGCCATCGATGGCAGTGAAGCTACTAACGAGAAGCGGTTTCTCGAGTTTGATATGCATGTCCTTGTGGAAAGTTATCCACACTTTTCCTTCAATCATCGTCGCTCCATACCTCAAGGTTCCGGGTTTCGGAACCAACGGGTCATCCCCATCATCGGTCACCTTATAGCGTGTCACGTTTTGTCCAATATTACCGATCATCTTTCCGGCATACCCCACCGAACATCTAGCCAAATGCTGCCTACGGTGCCTCCAATTGGTGTCCGACCTCCAGCATCCATCGATCACGTTCATGACCGAAGACTTCTTCGTCGATGATTTATTGCCACCCTTTGCAAGAATGGTGGTTGGTGACAAAATCACTACAGCTATGGCAAGGACCAAAGCTAAACGATTTATCGACGTAGCTTGGGCGCCTCGCCAAGCCATGATTTTTGTTAATGTTTTTCCTCCCTTTCGCCGTTGGGGAGAAGGAGATGAAGAGAAGAGAGAGAGAGAGAGAGAGAGAGAGAGAGAGAGAGAGAGAGAGATGGAAATATATAATTGGAGAGTAGAGGTTGATTGACTTTTTTGCGGGGGTTTCTCACGAGGACGAACGAATGAATGGTGGAGAACGGTATCTATTCATGCAAGGTTTGAACTAATATTGACCTGTTTTTCCATATTTCGAGGTAGGAGAGATAAGATAATTCTACTTTCAAATCTGGATGGAGGGAGGGTACTAAAATTGATCGGAATGACGAAGGCAGTCAAAGAAACAATAATTAACGGAACCGATTTTGCTAGAGCGTCAAAATTAATTGCTAGAGCTAGCTGGCACATTAGTTGACATGGACCAATCAAATCTCACAGTACCATCTCCTAATGTGGAATTCGGAGACACTCTATAATGCGCATCTTGACCGTTTTAAAGTGTTTTAGACGGTTCGGATTTTAAATAAAATTTCGGGGAGGAGAACTCTTCCCCTCTTTCCAGCAGAGTTTTATTTAAAAACTGAACCATTAATTGCGAAAGTATAATATTTGAGAGAGATTTTTTTTGAACAGCAAAAAAAATTATTAACCTTTGAAAACGAATTACAAAGATTAAAAGGATCCAAGCAACGAGGCAAAAAAACGGAGAAGGGGCAGACCCAAAAAGAAGACTCCCCTCACACCATAAGACACCTGCCGCTAGGAACCAAAAGGGAAAAAACAATCGGATGCTGGCAAGATGCCAACCAAAACACAACAAGAAATAACCCCCAAAAAGATAGACCACAACCAACTCCCGAAGCAAAACCCAACCAAAACGCCCAAAACACCACAACCCAACTCCCAAACCAAACCAAAATGCCCAAAACACCACTAACGACAAAATTAGACTGCAACAGAAAAGCTATTAATGATCTCTTCATCTTCCCCCAAATAATCTTCATCCAATATCTTGCTAATATCTGAGAGAGATTGACCACCTTAAACAAGCTAAACCTTTTTGCTCACTCTCGTCCTTCGATTTTCCTCTATTTAACCCCCTTCATAACTTCCTATACCCTCATCTACAACAACAGAGCTACATGAGACCACCGTGGGCACGTGCCCACACTGTAATTTTTAGTTTTCTTATTATTATTCTTATGGTTGGTTAGTTTTAGTTCTTAGTTGAACCAAATGTAGAAGTATTATCTATGGTCCCACTTCAAAGATCTTTCAATCATTCTTGAAAAGCGTAGGAGAATTATTTTTTCTATAATAACTAAGTGTCCGGATCAGGAATTTCACATTTGTAAATGTTTGATCAAATCATACGAATTTTTTTGATCAAAATTACGAACCAATAATTCCAAAGTAATACAAGTGTCATTCAATCAAAATATTTACCGATGTAGGAGTAGGAATTAACTTCTTTTTTGCTTGAATTGTTTGAATATCTAGCCCTATAAAATTAATGTTACATGTTTTATTATTGAAGTAAAAACCAAGGTGGACCGAGCAAATTTGAGTAATGGTCACCTATTTGTTATATGTGTGAACAATATAACACTCTACAAATGAAATCTTTCTATTTGTTTAAATTTTCAAGTAGTTCAAGGGTCGAAAATGCACTAAGACACTCGTAGTAGTAAATTTCGGAACGAAAGATTCGAGGGAAGTCAAAATATGTGCAGCCTCAGCCCCTTTGTCCAACCAAGTGTGTGAGATACAGTCTTAGATAAACTAAATAACTAAGAATTTACCACGGAAAATAAAAATGCTAAGAAATTTTGAAACGGACAATACTTTTTTTCGCGTCACAAACAAACCTGCCAGTAAGGTGGGTGAAGTGCCAATCAACATCTACAGGAATAAGAAGTATCACGAGTTAAAAGACAAGATCATCTAACCGGTCGGTGAAGGGAGGTCCAGCAGGGGCGACCTGAGAATACATGATCAAACACACCGCACATAAGCCAATCAAGGGCTCAAGTTGGGTACACTCTCGTGTGATCTCAGGTCACTCCTGTTGGACCCATCCACCCTCTTGTAATGATTCTCTCTCTATTCCATTCTTTTGGGACTATGGGAATTAACCCATGTTATGTATATATAGCAGAAATTGCAAAACAGAAACCTATGGTTGTGTACTACATTACAGTACTTGCTAAGAGAGAGATACAATTTCATTATATATCTAACAGCTAGATAATGCCCTGTTATTTGAATTTCAAAAGTTTTGGTTGGAGTTTTTGAATTTGAAACTTGACAATCTCACGGGGTCAGGCGGAGAGAAGTTTTTTGTGAATTCCCTAGTTTCAAAGAGGATAGTTGCTGATCCGAACACTATGACCGTCAAATTGAAAAAAAAATTTGGTTGGTGTTGTTGTACTGCATCACAGTACACATGCTCCATTGTAGTACTACTGTCCTACTATAGGATTGGGTAAATATCACATTGTGGTATTGAACACCATACACGTGTGAGATCCAATCTCAAGGATTCTCGAATGTCAAATAACTCCCTAAACTATTAAACTTCTTTAAATCACCCTTAATTATAAAACCTGGGAGAGCTACATGAACACCACTGTGGGCACATGCCCACACTGTAACTTTTAGTTTTCTTCTTCTTATTTTGTTGGTTGGTTAGTTTTAATTAGATCTTCGTTGCCCACACTGTAATTTTTATTTTTCTTAATAGTTTTCTTATTATTAATAGTTTTAGTTCTCATTAATTTTTTTGCCTAGCCAAAATTTGTTTATTAGATGTATTATTTATGGTCCCACTTCAAAGATCTTTCATCATTCTTGAAAATCATGTCAATTTTTTTTGTAGTAACCAAGTGTCAGGGGCAGCATACGCGAAAAATCATATGAATTGTACATTTGTAAATGTTTGATCAAATCATATAAATTTTATTTGTCAAAATTACGAATCAAATATTTACCGATGTACGAGTAGGGAATTAACTACTTTTTTGCATGAATTGTTTGAATATAAAGCCCTATAAAATTGATGTTACGTTTATGATTATCGAAGTAAAAACCAATTGGGTGGACGGAGCAAATTTGGTCACCTACTTGTTATGTGTATGAATAATATAATATTCTACACAAGTCTAAATATCCAAACTCAAGCTATTGTCGCATTGCAAACAACCATCAACTCGTGGGTGTACGACTTGGAGTTATTTTTTAAAAGTGCCCCCACTCCTCATATTTCTAGCTACGCCGTTACTCTTCTAATAGTAAAAATATAGACAAAGGTTAGTATTTGATACACATGTTTATATAGTAGTGCATCCTCACATTTGGAACAAATAACATTTAGGCTCTGTTTGGAATATGGGAAAGAAGAAAATTTCCCTCTCATCTGTTTGGTTGGTAGGATAAGAAGAGAGAAAAAAAAATACAAGGGAAATACTAATAGAAATTTACATAAACCGGGAAGAATGTTGGGAAGAAAGTGGAGAGAAAATTTGGAGGTTTATCTAAAGTCATTTTTGTTATTTTTTTTCTATTTTCCTTTTCAAACCAAACAATGGGACATTTATTTTCTTTTGCTTTCCTTTCATTTTCTTCATCAAGCCAAACAAAAAAAAATCTTAAACTTTCTTCTTAATTTTCCTCCCAAATATATTTTCCTCCCAATTATTTTCTTTTCCTTTCTATTTCTTTCTCGAAGTTCCAAACAGAGTAGGATGTTTGGTCAAGCGACTGGAGATTAGTAAGGTATCAAGTTGAAAGATTAAGGTATCAAGTTGAAAGATTAAGACATAAGAAAATATTCTAGTTTAAGGCGTCGAAAAGGGTCTTGGTAAATTCCACCTAATATTGGAAAGCCCGAGTAGCACAGCTAGCATTTCCATTTGCTTCCCTCAGTGGAGGCGTGAGTTCGCGCCCCTCATCCCCATGAGGGTGCGGTCGGGGTTCAAGGTTATAGATAACCTCTGAACTACCTGTGATTTAACTAGCTAACTCTCCTAATTTCCTAACCCAGCTTTGATGTATGTCGTTTGATAAAAAATTAAAATTAAAATTAAAAAAAATAAAAAAATCCACCTAATATGAGGGGATAATATGTACATAAAGACAATCGAATTTAGATTTTAATACACATTTCACGAATAACACATCTCGCCATCTCCGATATCGATACATTTTTCACGCATACTCCCCCTGTTGGGTGGGGGTTAACGTTTTCCATTTGAAAGAAGTGCAGTTAGTATTATATTCTTGATATATCCAACGGGTCAGAAGGCGATGGTTAGGGTTCAATGAAATGAAAGTGGGGTAGGTGGATTTGAACTCCACCGTACCTACCCAGCTACCTCGACTGCTCAAATTGTCAATCCTCCCTCCAATTCTGTCAATAACAGCAGCAGCAGCAGATCACATTTTATGTGAAAATTGTGTGAATAGAAAAAGGAAATGTCGACTCCACAACCTGGTGTCATTACCTGCAAAGGTATTCTGAATTTTCTCTTCATTTCAAAGATTTATGAATTTTACTGTTATGTTTGTTTACATTTATAAACACCCATGTATTATGATGGTGAATTGATATGTCCGTGCATATTGGAATTAATGATAATTTACAGCTGCGGTGGCATGGGGAGCTGGAGAGGCATTGGTAATGGAGGAGGTGGAAGTGAGCCCACCTCAGCCGCTGGAGATACGGATTAAGGTTGTCTGCACCTCCCTCTGTCGCAGTGATCTCACCGCTTGGCAATCTCGGGTTGGCTTTCTCTCTCTGTCTCTGGAAAAATATTTTTTGTTATATGGCGAAGCTAAGGTCAGTATTGCTAGTTGTAGTTTGAACCCAGTCAAATGCATGGGAATGTATGGTGCCTGCTGCCTACCAATTGGCTACCACTTCCAGGGATGGAGCGGGGTGCCAGTAGGGCCGGTCACCCCCTGAAAAAAAAAAACCTCTAGTATTATTTAGGGGAAAAAAAATTCAAAATTTTTCCTATGAATTAGATTGGCTTTGGCTCGCCCCTGCCTAGTGAAATTCCTGGCTCCGTCCCTGACCACTCCACTTGCATCTTTGGAAAAATGTTGGCACGAGTAGTTATGTGAAACCGCAATCAACATTACATGTGCCCTCATCTTGTAATAGGACAACGAAGAAAGGACGCCAAAAGAAATAATCTGTCAAATCTTTTTTTGATGACTCACGGTGTCCAAGCGCCACTTTTCACGCATCTTGACTCATCATCGGACCAATCAAACTGTCTAGTAAAGGGACCATTTAAAGCTATACTATATGGACAGGCCTGCAAGAGTTGATAGCACTAGAAGGTTTTGAACATGAGACGTTAAGAGGGAGCAAACTCTTTAAGTTCCAGGCTCACCACCTTGGGGTCAATAATCCGTCAAATCTACCCATCAATAATACTATGGCGTACATAGAAACTATAGCTAGAAAAGGAAACAGCAAAAATTGAAATGAGTCATGTTACCACCCGATTGATCGTCTTAAGACATTTTCATATACTTGGTGAAAGTTTTCATTTTAATTACCTAATTTAGTGCCATGAGTCCATGAGCAAGACTCTGTAGTTGAAGATTAAAGACACACTCACGCAGGCTGAAGCAAAGGATTAAGCAAATTTCTTGTCGAAACATAAACTCATCGTTCGTTGCCTTACATACTTGACATCAAACCAAGCAATGAAGTTAATCTATTTTTGTTAGCAAATCCAGAGATGAATTTAGACAAAAGCGTCTTAGTTTTTATCTTGGAGAATGTAGAGTACTTCTTGTGGCTCAAGTACTTCAAAATTTCATGTTTTGCATTGTTGGTTCCTTTTGTCATCCTTGTTTATTTACCTTCTATATTAGGTACCACAAACGCTTCTTAGTTTTTGGTCATTCATGTCCTTTCTCGCCCTTTAAAATTGTGTGATAGATCAAACATTGAAGTTTGCCTGTCTAACAACGCATGTTTTTGTTTTGCAGACAAGTCCTCCAATCTTTCCTCGAATTTTCGGCCATGAAGCTGCAGGGTTATTTCTATCTCTCTTCCCTTTAGTATAATAGACTTACTTACAGGCCATAGGACACCTTGCAGAAGTTCTGCATAATTCGACAAAATGTGTATTTGATTTTGCATAGCTAGGTTTTGTTTACTTCTTCTTTTGAGTGAATTTCTTTTGTTCTTATCATTGGAGGGCGCTGTGTGACTACTTTTAACTTGGAGGTAGCGGCTTTGATTGTTTTTTCTCCTTTCATTTGTATTTTCATGTGGTGGACCCCATTTGCCTTGTTTGTACTTTTTCATCTTCTATGGCTGTTAGTTGTTGCTGAGTGAATAAAATAATACAAAAAATATGTCTAGCTTTGGGCCATTTTTAAAACTCATATTTTAGAGTTCTGTGAGGTAACTGACTTGAAACATGGAAAGCCTTCTCATTATCTACTAATTCCTCTGGATCTTTATTCACGGAAAATGGATTACCGTTAAGGAATGTGGAGGTGTATCAGTCGTCATTCTATTACAGTATCGGTTTGTGTTTTTGGTTAAGTTGAAGTTTAATGAACCAAACCAATTACAGGTGTCAAGGAACAATTATGATAGCGATGTAGGAACTTATGAAGAAATGGATAACATAAAGTATTTTGCTTGATGATACGATCGTGATCCTAGTATCTGATGCTATACTTGGACTACGAACAAACTCAGCAGAGCCAGTTGGTGTATTATGTGTAAGGAGGTGTGGCACTGAGCCATTTCATGATGTTGCAATTTGGCTCCAGATCTTTGGCGCTACCTTCCTTTATTGGCCTTCATTAAGAGGCCTTACCGGTCACTCCAATATTAGGTAGACCCCACGTGACACGTCAGTCCAACCCAAACGAACATAACCTCCCTAGGACTTTTGGGTTTTTTTCAATAACTATCCCCATCATTCACAACCCTCCACTGTAAAAGTCTCATACTTAAACAGTAAAATTCTCACCGATGAAAAAAAAGGGTAAAATTTCCACACTTCCACTCTAAAAATAAAGAAAAACAGAGGCAAAAGAATCAACAAACCCAAAAGGACTTGCATCTCCATGAAAACCTAGACCAAATAAGGCCATGAGTCAGCAGTAGGAATGGAAGGGCTCATCGCTTATTCTACTTTTAGGAAATGGAACCTGTGTTGTTTAGTTTGGATTCCCTCTCATTTATTATCTGAGCTCCCTGCACCCCAAACAATTAATTGTTTCTTGCTACTTTTTCCTGTCATCAACATAGTTATAAGTGCTTTTGAATTGTTCATTTGGTCATTGGTATGAGATATGCAGCACTATAATTGCCCTGATATTGAACCCTAAGGTGTATTGAACATTGATGATAGATAGTCGTGGGTGA
Source organism: Gaultheria prostrata (assembly GCA_036023075.1). Lineage (NCBI taxonomy): Eukaryota > Viridiplantae > Streptophyta > Magnoliopsida > Ericales > Ericaceae > Gaultheria > Gaultheria prostrata. The sequence goes on along the minus strand of JAXBDA010000779.1, from coordinate 36,985 downwards.
TTGAATTTCCTATTAAATCATGTTATATATGGCATTTCTGATGCATGAAGTATGACCCCTCTATAAGACTAAATTAGACTAGGTTCGAATTAACTATAATTTGAAGCTCAATAAGAAGTTTGGTTACGTGGAAAGTAGTTTTTTAATGCTTTTCGCCCCTAAAGTTTACAATAAGTAAGAAGCTGACTTCAGAATGGTAATTTGCAGGATTGTGGAGAGTGTGGGTGAAGGAGTATCTGAATTTAGAGAGGGAGACCATGTGCTTACTCTATTTACTGGAGAATGCATGACATGCAGACACTGTACCTCTGGCAAAAGCAACATTTGCCAAGTGCTGGGATTGGAAAGAAGAGGTGTAATGCACAGTGACCAAGGGACACGCTTTACGGTAAAAGGAAGGCCCATCTATCATTATTGTGCGGTTTCAAGTTTCAGTGAGTATACTGTCGTGCACTCTGGTTGTGCTGTCAAAGTCGGCTTAAACGCGCCTCTTGAGAAAATATGCCTTCTTAGTTGTGGAGTGGCAGCAGGTAAGATTTCTTACGTAAAGTTATCGCTAGTAAAAATTACATTTAAGTCCTCTGTTGTTTTTTTTTTTTTTGCGATACCCTTGCTTTGTACCAGCTATTACCTCTGTTCGAGCTCCAGGAATATCCTTGGTGTATCTCCCTGAAGAGTGTCATTATTACTTGTGGTATCTGTCAAAAGTCTAGACCAGGAAATGATCTAAAAGAGGCTTGTTTTTGTGGTGAGTATAGGGCTGGGTGCGGCTTGGAAGGTTGCTGATATTGCTGGAGGCTCAATTGTTGTCATTTTTGGTCTTGGAACTGTTGGCCTTGCTGTAAGTAGTTTAACTAATCATATGCATGTTTGAGATTTTCTAGCAGTCACCCATCACAAGAACTTTTTGTCCATTCATAATTTCTTTTGTGAATAGGTTGCACAAGGTGCCAAACTAAGGGGAGCATCTCAAATAATCGGTGTGGATACTAATCCTGAAAAGAGTGAAAAAGGTACCATAAATTCAGCTCTTTATATTTCAGAATGTTATGGTCTACGTTAGTGATTCTCCAGATTGCCCATGTCTTCTCTGTTGTTGCAGCTAAGATTTTTGGGGTGACTGATTTTATCAACCCAAATGACTATGATGAACCAATTCAACAGGTATCTCATATTGTTCCCATAAACAATTAGAATTAGAACATAATTTGATCTTATAATGATGATACGAGAAATAACAAAGATTGCCTGATACAGATCAAGATCATCCAACTCGGTGGCTGAAGTTCAAATCAACTGAACACCCGAATAAAGTTACAATTTTGTTTATAGCTAATTTGGTATCTAGGCTGTTCTTTTTTTCCTTTTTGAAATTCATCATGATAAGTGTAGAACTGGAGTTTTGGAGGACAAGTAGTATAAGTAGTATATAGATCTGAAGGGAAGAGTGGTTTCGAGGCGATGTGTCATTGAGCTCTCGTACCCCTTTAGGATTTCAGTTCTCTTCATCTCTTACAAAAGCAAAGCACTTCCTTTTACTTCAACTACAAATTTAGTAAGTTCTATGCCCCTTTCTTAGTTTTTCGTTTCTGTCTTTCTATCCATCTTGTGTCTTTATTTTTGCTCAAACAAAGACCACTTTTTATATTGAATGTGATATAAGCTCTAATGTATTTAGAAGAGTCCATTATAGCATCGAGTAACAGAATAAGATCCACCAGGTTGGAGTTATGAATCGTTTCTAGAATGCATTTACATCTCCTTGCCAGTTCTTGCTTTTCTCGGAACAATTTCTCTGTTACAATTCTTTCTTCCTGGAACCGTTCATATGCTTCCGTAGTCTGAACTCATGCTACCACACCAACCAATGCACATGCTTGAAGTTCGAATGCTGTTGTTGAATACTTACAACTTGAATTTTTTTTTTCCAGGTTGTTAAGCGTATCACGAGCGGAGGAGCAGATTACTCATTTGAATGTATAGGTGACACCGGAATGGTAACTGCTGCTTTACAGTCATGTTGTGACGTAAGTCCTGTGATATTCTTATTCATTTCCTTCATGAATTCTATCCATCAGTCACTAGTCATTACATCATTTTTTTTCTGTCCTTGCCTATTGTCATAGGGATGGGGAGTGACTGTTACCCTTGGTGTGCCAAAAGTGAAGCCAGAGGTAACAGCTCACTATGGATTATTTCTTACTGGAAGAACATTGAGAGGTTCACTTTTCGGAGGGTGGAAACCAAAGTCTGATCTTCCATTATTAGTAGACATGTACTTGAGGGAGGTAAGTACACGTGCATTAACCGCTTTGATATTGTTTAGTTTTTTTATTTTATTTTATGTTGATCAGCAAAGACAAGCAATATATAATGAAAGGGGAAAGAAAAACAACAAAGCAAAGAGAAACTTAGCAAGGGAGCTGGGGGGAACATCCAAAACACAGGCACCCAAACCCCCCAGCAGCAGAATAGTAGCCAAGCAACTACACCCAAACAAAGCAAAGGTGGATAAGAAATCTAGAATTCTAGATTCATAAATGACTTCTAGATGCAGCACCTTGTTATTGCTTTTAGTTTTTTTTTTTTCCCCTTCTATTTATGCAGCACCTTGTTTCATCAATGACTTCTAGATGGCGGCTGTACAGTTAGCATTATACTGAATTCATATAGAATAGGACTTGATCCAAGGATCAATAGACTTCGAAACACAAAGTAACAACACCAGAAACCTGTGTGGACTATGAAATGATCGATATTCGCCACTGCAGCCCAGGGCCAGCCCTGAGATTTTGGAGGCTTAAAGCGAAATTAAAAAATGGCCCCTAGGTTTTTGTAAAAAAATCACTATAGGTGGCTAATTTAGGGTAAAAAGATTAAACACGGTATTTTAGTTTCGTAATTTAACTAAAATAAAACTTCTAATTTCTAATTTTTTTGTACAATTAGAAAAAAATAAACCAAACATAACAAAGTACTGCTCATACTACGCGATTTTTCAAACTAATTATGGGGTTGTTCCAATTTGTGAGTGAAAATAAATTACTTTGGTTTGTTTATTGCCAGCACTTATTTATTTGTGAATTTGATGTTAAAAGATAAAAGTAAGATTAAAATATACTACTAGAGAAAATAAAAATAAAAATTATCAAAATATTTATGGTGTGCAATGTATTTTAACTTTGTTTTTAAGTACATCTACAACCACTAAAGCATAAAGTGCAAGAGTTTTGTTTTACACTAGATCCATTAAAAAATAAGGCAAAACAACACTTGGCCAAAAAGGGTCTCCAAGGAGTTGAACCCGAGACATCTACCTCCAACATACACGCACAAACCACTTGAGCTAGCTCCCATCCTGAGCTAAATCACGTAATAGTTTATATATAACATATGTACGAGTTCTATGGAAAATGTGCCCTTAATTTTTTCGGCCTAAAGCGGCCACACCTCCCGCTTTAGGCTAGGGTCGGCACTGCTGCTGCCCCGTGTCTGACTTCTAAGGACTATTCTATCAAAAACTCATGCTCCGTGATATGTATTCTTCTGCATGATTTTTTTTATCGGCATGATTACCATAACTGGATTCTCTATGCTACCTAAAAGCTAGGAAAAAGTGGAAGAAAAGCCTGATTTTATTCCTCCCCTGGTATATTATTGATGATTGAATATTGATGATGTCGTATGGGTACATTCGTGCGGACAACATTTTGTTATTCACTTGGAATTTCAAATCTTCGCGCAGGAAATCCAGATTGATGAGTTTATCACTCATAACCTGTCATTTGAGGAAATTAACAGAGCATTTGATCTCATGGGGGAAGGGAAGTGTTTGCGCTGTGTCATCCACATGCCCAAGTAGTGCTCATCAATCTGATCAAGAGTAAGTTTGCCCGGATGAAACGGAGCGATTGAGTACGTGCTGCTGCTTTACTGGTGAGATTTTGTTGGAAGACATTGTTTCTAATGGATTAGTTGCAACTCAAGGCTAGTTGTATCATATCCTTGTTTGCATTATGAGTTATTATATTTCACGACACCGCTACGGCATTTCCTCGAAGGGCCGTGTTCCCCCAACTTATTGAGATTGTGAGTAGGCCTATGCTGTGAGTATTCTAAAATGTGTAAGCACAACTCGAGGGGCCATCTAATTCTGATTGTTGTTCTAATAAGTCGACTATCCTTGACATTCAGTGTACATTTGCTTACAGTTCTTTCAGAAAAGCTGTTGGATTAATTACATTTTGTCGCCTTTAACTATCACAGTTTTTCACTTAACTTCCTTCAACTTTTAAATCTACAACTTACCCCCTTGAAATATGAATTATCGTCGAACCCTCACACCAGCAAGGGCAAAATATAAATAAGGATTAATTACATCTTACCCCATTCAACCATAACATTTTATTATTCAACTGCCTTTTTCTATTTGTTTATCTTTTTTTCTTTAGTGGGAGGGTGGGCTAAATTGAACCAGCGTAGAGGCACCTTGATCAATTGGGCCCCGGATTGTTCGGACTTAAGCCATAACTGACCCGGCCGGGGAGAAAATATTGATCTGTCACATGCTAGGGGCACCGTCACCAGGTTCCCATCGAAGTTGTTGAAGATAGAAATAATAAAGTTACCTATTACTCTAACAACTTAAGCTTTTAGATGAGCCGGTGGTTAACAATCTAATATGGTATCAGAGCAGGCAAGAGATCCTATGTTCGAGCCTCACCGCCAACCTAATGATTAAAATTTACACGTGTTTAGCCCGATTATGGAGGTGAGTTTGACTACATGTGAGGGGAGTGTTGAAGATATAAATAATAAAGTTACCCTATCTCTAACAGCTTAAGTTTTTAAATGAGTTGGTGATTAACAATCTAATAGAAGTACAAAATAAGTTGGAGTCCCTTCTCCTAACCATCTGGTGATTTAGAGATTGGTGGGAGATGAACAACCTTAAGTTTTCTGCTCCAACCACTTGAACTACCACCTTTGACTAAAAATAATTCCTATCCTATCCTTTTTTCTTGGCCTTTCACATCTAACTTTAGACATCAACCATTAGATATGTAGCTTTTGTATTCAATAGTTTTTTCTCTCTTCAAAATTCTCACTCTCTCTCTCTCTCTCTCTCTCTCTCTCTCTCTCTCTCTCTCTCTCTCTCTCTCTCTCTCCTCCCTTTGTGCTTACCTTATTTTCTGCTACTCTGTGTTTGTCTCTTCTTCTCACGTGGTTCCCAATTTTTATTTTTCTTACATTTACCATATTTCCCAAGCTTCACGCCTTTAACCATTTTACATGTTGCGAGATCAATCTACAATTTTATTTTATTTTATTTTTTTGTAGTTTTCTCCCCTTGAATGGACACTCTAATAAGAGCACCCTAGAAAGAGGGCTAAATAAAATCAAATAGTATGATGAAATCACCTCATAGTTCAAGCATCCAAAAAACTCCTTCTAGAATTATCATCAATTCACACACACCGGGGGACCATGGCTTAAAAAGGAGCAATGAAGAATTCAAAGGAGCGGATGTTGCATTTCAATGGTTTATGGGGTACCAAATTGCACATTAGCGAGCACATTACATAATGGTAAGAATAAAAATAATTCAAGATTCATAGCATAGTAATTTTCGCCGGACAAAAGTACCCCTAGAATTAAATCCCCTTCCCCTGTCGAAGGTGCAATATAAATCCATAACAAGTGCAATAAGTTTTTATTTAAGGTGCAATGGTTTTTTAATCAAAGAGCAATCCTTATGTTTCCCTAAACCAAAAATATGATTAAGACATCACACTACCCAGTTATCCTCAATCTGGTGCAATGTAGTTCTATTAAGGATGCAATGCAATTTTTAGGGTTGAAGTCTAAAGTTGAGATGTATGAAGCCAATAAAAAGATGTAAATTGTAGGGTTTTCTTCTTCTTCTTCTTTTCTTCAATAACAGTGAAGCTTAAATGAAAAGTTGTGATAGTTGAAGGGGGTGAAATGTAGTTATTTCTAACATGTAGGATATAATAAGAAATTATTTGAGATTTTTCCTCCAACTACAATGCATCACTATCTACAGTAATATGGAACGTAACTCTAGAGCTTTGAACTTTTGTAGGATAATTGGGTTTCTTTTAAAAACTTTGGATCTTTCACAACTTTCAATGGTGTCTTCTTGTAACTTGGCCTATTTTTGGGTTTGAACATTAAAACATCAGCCATGATTTCATCTTTCAACCCACTAATGAAACACAACTCACAAAAAATTCTTGACCTAATCCGCAAGTTTCGTTTGCCAGATCTTCAAACTTTTCTTGATAACAGTAGTAATTTGCCTCAACTTTGTCAACTGTCTGATAGCATCATCAAATTTATTTTTCCCAAATCGTGACAATTTCCTCTTTAAACTCTTTCCAACATATAACAGTGTGTGATTTCTCGAACCATATATACCAATTAATAGCCTTGTCCTCCAAATGGATTGAAGCTAATTTCACCTTTTGAATTTCCTCAATTCCATCTATTTCAAAAAAAAAAAAAAACTTGTCACATCTATAAATCCATCCATCTGGATCATCTCTGCTAAACCTTGGAAATCTATTCTTGTAAACCTATTTGGCCAAATTCTCATTGCCACTATTTCCAGCCAAAAATTGTGGATTAAATGAAGATTCCAATTGATATACAACAGGCAGTTCAAAAAAAAAATTGATATACAAGAGAGCTTTGGAGAGTCATTACGTTTGATGCGGGTTCCTCATATTTGAGATTTAGAGCCGCTACCAATTCCTTGACCTCGTTCACAACATTAGTTTTCATCACTTCCATTTGTTTATTGAAGCCATCCGCTTGTTTCTCTGAATCGTGCTTTAGATTCTGGATAGCCTCCTCAATTTGTCTTGCTTCTTGCATCCGAGTTCCGTCTGCCATTATTGAGAGGTCGCAGAAATTTGACTGATACCATTGATAACCAAAAGAAAATGGAATTGCAACAAGAAAGAAGTAACATGGGAGAGAAGGGATTACAATGATGGAAAAGGATTACAATATTATACCCAACAATCCTTTCCTAACCCAACTAATCCCGGATTGCGGGGAAACTAAGGGTGTGTTTAGAACTTGAGGAAAGTGAGGGAAAAGAAAAGAAAGTTGAAATTTTCCCCTCTTGTTTGGCTTGGAGGGAGAGAATAGAGAAAATAAAAAATCTAAGTATTGTGAATAATGAAATTTTCCTCCAACTTTTCTCTCACTTTCCTCTCATTTTATTTTCTCACTTTCCCCTCATTTTATTTTCTCTCATTTTCCCTTCCTTTCCACAATTTCCAAACACACCCTAAGAGAATAAATTCCTAACAAACTTTCCCGCTCTAAAGCAGTTAGATTGTATTTGTTTTACTGGAATGGAATGAAAATACGAATAGAATAGAGATTGGAATAGAATGAGAATGAGAATGAAATGAGATAGGAATAATCATATTCCATTCCCGCGTTTGGTTATGCTTAGAAATGAGTTCCAAAATTGCTATGATGATAGTAAATTTGGAGTGACAATAGTGAAATTTGCAGTGACATTAGTAAATTTTGGAGTGAAAATAGTGAAAATTTGGGGTGATAATAATGAATTTTGGAGTGGCAATAGTGAAAGTTGGTGTGGTGGTAGCAATTAGGTGTGGCATCAACAATTAAAAAGGAATGTAATGATTTTTTTTTTTTTGAAATGATCAAATGTATTAAAAACAACTACCGATTTTTACAAAGAACATCAAGCAAATTGGGCGGAATACAACCCTAATTGACCAAAATTTGTTTGTGCAAACAACTAGATGGTAGCCAATGAGCTACTTTGTTTTTCTCCCTACAGCACCAAACAAAGCTCCATTTTCTATTTGATGCCCAGGTTTTGATATCTTCCACCATAGCTCTGATTTCCCATGGCCCTTGGAAATTCGATTCATCGGCACACTTGATGAGTTCTAGACAATCAGATTCAAAGATAACCTCAGGCAGATTCATCTCTCCTGCAACGACACAAGTAATTCTCAAGGCCCAAGCTTCAATGAAGATTGCCGATGCTGCCACAATTCTACCACAACACCAAGTAAGAGCCGATCCACTGCAGTCTCTGGCAATAATGCCAAAGGCAGCCAAGCTGCGAGAGGATTTGAACGCTCCATCAATATTAAATTTTGAAACAGAGGGAGGAGGGGAACACATCTACCATCCCTAATCTGCCTCGGGACACCTGTGCTACCACCAGAAAATATAGCAAGGACGTAATCTGAATTTGCAAGAGAGACTTTGAAGATAACGTCTTCCGAACTAGGCTTATTCCCATTAAAAACCCAATCATTCCTAGCTCTCCAGATGACCCAGCATAACTAAAACAGATCTCCAACATCTCTAGTCCATGGGCAACGAAATAGAATATGCTCGTTTGACTCCTGTTCGTTTTCATAAATGGGGCAAATAGGATCAAAAGCATATTTTCTCCGATACAGATTTCATTAATGGGATGATTCCTCTATTTTAGGGAATGAAAATTCCATTTGGACTTTACGATTCATACCTTTTTTTATAAACTAAACATATGAATGAAATTTATTAGAAGGGTCTTGCTTAGGGTATAAAAAAGTATACTTATTGGGTCTCACTTGTACTATAAAGTACAATTTTAAAGTACCAGAGAGACCCATAAGTGTACATTTTTGTACCTTTTAACGGGCGCAACATTGCACCCGTTGGCATTTCTCTTATTAGAATGAATATTCCATTCCAATATCAATTCCATCCAACCAAACGCATCTTAAGAGTTTTAACAACCTACCTATCGTTTCCATCATCTTGTCCATCTGCATCTTTAATGCGTGCCTTTCTATAATTTATAGTCCATCTGCATCTTTAATGCGTGCTTAGGATCAATTTGATCTAATGGCTCTCATCTAGTTTTCCAGAATACTCTACGATACTATTACTTTGAGATTTTTCGTCCTTCAACTACAAACTATCTACAGCAGTATGGAACGTGCTGGCTGAGGAGCTTTGAACTTTTCTAGGATAAAAATCTTGATCTTTCACCATCTTCAAGACTCTACTACCTTGTGGGACCTTCCAATTTGTTCTTCCATATTTTGGACTCTTCTCCATTTTTTTTTAAAAAATTTGAAAAGGGCAAAGACTTATGTCACTAATACGACATTATTTTGTCTAGTTCCATAACCAAAGTAATTATTCAGTAGTCGGAAACAATAAAGGGGTTTGCAAAGTGGTATTGCGTTGCTCCCACTTAACGTCTAGGTTCGAGTTACGTCCGATCGTTACCTTCAAAATTCCGGAATTAATCAAAATGTGGGCAAATTGATCTAAATATTCAGTAATAAAGACATAATTTATCAGAGCACCTATACATACCTCGGGCCGGGCTTATACTAAATGCTAACGAGACTTGTGCATGACCAAGTCCGACCCATTAAGAATCGGGGTTTATTTTATATTGTCAAACCCAATCCAATTAAAGTTTTATTTTAAATATCCGCCCAACAAGCCAATTTATTTTTCTAAAGTGTGATATCACAAACATAAATAAATCAACTACAACGATCACAAATTAGAATTCATAACCGGGAATACTTAAAAGTTTTATGTTCTCGCAATACTATTAAAAACAAATCCAATATATTATGGTTATAATAATTGAATTGTCTCTTAAAAGGCAATAAAAGTGTTCAAAAAGTGGAACTCTCCAACATTCATAAAGCTTAACATGTGAAAAAATTCCTCTGGTCTCTCCCTTGTATTCTACGGGAGTATGGGTATATGTATATATATTCTGTTACAAAAAAATAATATTAATAATATTATATTCCGGTCGGGCCGGGTTTGGGCTAGGCATTGAGGATTTTCTCAAACTCATCTCATTAACTAATCGAAATTATAATATTATATCCGGTCCAACCCTATAGGCCTAAATTTGTATCCCAAATCCTAAAAATATCGGACTGAATTGGGCGGGCCACCGAGCCGGTGTGCACCACTTGATGCTCCGCACTACTCTACAACCACACTCCGAAAGAATACGGTGCACCTACTAGTAAGTGTAATTTCTCTAGTAGCGGGAGGAAAAAAAACTAGAAGAAGAGATGATCGGTGAGTTGTTGCGAGTTTCCCAGTCAACTGTTCTACTGACCCAACCTCACCATTTCCGTCACCATATCTCAACCAATTCGACACTCGCCCTTCCATCGATAACCAGATCGCCCCTAATCTCCTCGTCGCCGCCGATTTGCGCTCAACCACAGCACCAATTACATCACAGCTGGCTTCTCAAGTGTACTGCTACCACTGGCACTGCTAGGGTTGAGCCTCTCGATAAACAACCTGATATCGAGATCGAACCAGATACGAGCGGCGGAGGCGGCGGTTTAGGGGGTGGGGTTGACGGCGGAGGCGGCAGAGGCGGGGGCGGCGATAGTAATAGTGGTAGTGACGAGACTAAGGGAGGATCTGACGAAAGCGATCATATTAAGAAGAAGGGCGGCATGTCTATGTCTCAGAAATTGACACTGGCGTATGCTGCTCTGGTCGGAGGTAATTGCTTTCGTTTCGTGTTTTCGTTGAGAACTTGGAGAATCTCTAGCCCGTGCTGGTATTTGTATTCGAATTTGAGTGAATTTAAATAAGTAATATGTACTCCATCAAGTCTTAGCATGAATTTGAATGAAAGTTTCATTAATTGCACGACTGGAATTTGAGGACGAAAACAGCATTGTGAACTTCGCTAAATTTCACTAAAAATTTGAGCCACGTATTAACCTAAAATCTCGTGGGTTTCCGTGGTAAGTACTGTTTCGATTTTATTTCGATTTTCATGTGTTGTTCTCCCCTACTTGTGTACTTGTGTAGTTGGTTGTTTAGATGCTTGGCTTTTTGAGATTTCATACTTCTTAGTTGCTTGTGTCAATTTTTTATTACCTTCCAAATATATGAGGTCGTCTGAACATTGCTGCAGAACCATGTGTAATTGATTTAGATTGTATCTAATGCTCATTTTTATTTTGCATGTAAAGATGGAAGGTCAAATGAAGGCAAACTCTTCGCCTATGCATGAGTCAATGGCGAAGGCTCCCTATATGTAGCCTCTCATATTTGTAACTTCCCAACACATAATTAACATGAATAAATAGCCAATATCAATTATGTAATAGAATACCAATATAATGCTAACTATGTTCATAATCATGAGGGTAAGTAAATAGTTGTAACCTCTCAAATCATTATGAGTAGCAAACTTAACTAGTAAGTTGCCAATATACTTTAATATAAGTTTTGCAACTTTTAAACTTATATTCCGACACCCTATACCTCCAATAACCGTGGAGCTAAAGGGACGTTTTGTTGTGGAACCATACCCCAATCAAAGCCAAATGATAGAAAAATCCTACTTATTAAAAGAACTCTACTTACAGTCCAATAGTTTTCCCACGATAGGGTGGATTCCCAAAACTCCCCAGCTATTGGACCCACTTCCATGATTCTCCTTGGGATGATTTTTCCCCCATCTTTAGGGATGCGAACATCTTTAAAGTTTGAACATTTATGGGTCTGGCCATCTCTCATCGGGGTGTAGGTTTACGTATCTGTCAATCGGAAGACGACGATAGTCACCGGAGGGGAGCGGGTGTTGTTTTCTACCATGCATATCCCTTCCTCACTTATCTCAAAACCCAAGACCCTTTTCTCCAGTACTCTGTTTTGTACCGCAACGCGTGCCTGCAAGAAGTCGCGGAAACCCCAGACTCATCCATGTTGTAAACGAAAGGTTCCATCACCCTTGGCATATCATCTATCGGCTACTTAACAGAGAACTGCGGGTGCTCGAAACAGTTTGTCACGTAGAGCGATGTGCAACGAACATGTGTTGATTGGTGCGTGCATTGCACAACACCCAATATTCTTCTGATCGAAAATGTTAGGCATAACCGCAACTGCCTCACAGACCAAAGCCCTACCCTGAACAAGGGAAATCCACAAAGGGAGGCTAATAAACTGCCCGATTCAGATTTCCTTTTATATAGGAAGGCTATAAACTGTCCGAAGGGGGAAAGCCTCTGCCGATTAGGATTTCCTTCTATATATAGGGAGAAAATGGGAGTAAAACACAATTTAGTGTTAGTTCGAGTGGAGTGGGGTGTTTTTTACTCAAAGTTTGAGTTTGAGTCGAAAGAAGAGTAGAATTTTGGGTTTGAATCGAAAGAAGAGGAAGGGCTGGAGACACTCTTATTTTGGATACTCCAAAGGCTCTCTAAACCGATTAGTCATACTTGCCTTCTATCTTATGTGATTCTCTTGCTGTTTAAGCTTTGTTGATTGTGTGAATTTACATGTTTGAGGGTCTTGGCCTCCTAGTTTATTTGTTCTTTTTGTTGTTGATTCGAAAGAGAAAAAGAAAAAAAAAAAAAACTCACTAGCGGTCTTGTGCATTTTACCCAATGAAAATAAAAAATCTTCTGATATTTCCCAAAATAGAAGAGTCAGGATTAAGTGGAAGTTGTGTTATAGTAGGTACTGTACTTAGAGCTAATCACTATCTCAATAAAGGTATAACTGCAACTTCATGACCGTTGACATTTCTATCTTTGGTTCAAGCAGAGGCTATAACTAGAGAGTGTGATCTTTGCATTTTACTAGATGTACTTGCTCATGGCCCTTCTGATTCCTTAGGCACGTGATTGAGATGATAAAATTTACTCTACAGATTGGCTTCCTTTGTTAACATTTGCAGTAGTAAAGTTCATTCTCCTTGAAAATTGTTTGGAGCATGCTATATGGCTAGCAGCCTATCTCACCAAGACCGGTGAGAGAGTGGATTTATCGTTATGATTTTGGTTATATATCTGGATTCCTACAATTCCAGCCTCAAGGTCTCCTGTTGAGTGGTTGGAGTGGAAGAAAAATTAGTTGAAGATCGTTCTCCTCACAGTCTCGCAATATTATTGACAAATTTTTCTTGGTCATCAGTAGGGAAGGAAAAATAATACACCTCTTCAAGTTATCCTCCCGACAAGGTTAAAAAGTTTCGCGACGTACCTGAACTACCTTATTCATTTTGTCCTCCCTAATAGTGGCCTGTTGTACTTCTTCCAAATACACCTCATAAGGCACAAAGGTGCTGCATCAAAGATAATTCTTAAGTTGAAGCCTGTTTGCAGATGAGTTCAGGGACACTTGATGTTTGAGCTTTGTGCAAAGGCTGATTCAAATTGTATTGTATTCAGAGTTTAGTTAGTTCAACTTGAATAGCTATTCAAAATTTGTTTGTTCAGACTTGTAGTAATGTTTCGATAGCATTGACCAATAAGGTAGTTGAATGTTTCAGGGCGTGAATTCTTTCTTTTTTCTGTTTTGATCTGGCGTGTAATAATTGGAAATCAATTTTTATGTATTTATGAGATTTCCAATGCTGTTGGCTTTTGTGTGGTAGGAGTCTTTTAGCCTATCTTTTGATCTTGGATTTGTGAAGAGATTTGTGGAGGGAAAAGGAAAAGTTGGTAAAATAAAGCAAATATTTGTAGAAGTTCGAATATCTATGTATCTTTTCCCTCCACAATGCCATCCAGGTCTGGACGAAAGTAGAATAACACAAATACTAGTATAAGCTCTCCTGAACATCAGTTATTTGTTAGTCTATTGGCTTTTATCTATTTTCTGACAGTTTCTACTCTCTTTTTTTTTTTTTCTTTTCTTCAGTGGGTGGAGTTATGGGCTATTTGAAGAGTGGTAGCTTGAAGTCATTGGCAGCTGGTGGACTGTCGGCATTGCTTTTGGGGTTTATTTATACTGAGCTTCCCACAAGACCGGCTTTTGCATCATCCCTTGGTTTTGGTAAGATTTTTGTTATAGAGTTCCACGATTTCTGCATGACTGTAAATCAAAACTTCTGATTTGTCTGTCACAATTTGTTACAGCCTGTTAGAGGATATGACAGCTGCTGTAAATTATTTATTGATGCCCTCTTCTCATTTGAGTTACATATTGATATCGTCCCTTCTAAGTACTACTAAATCTGATTTCTAGATTATTCTTATCCTAATAGAAGTCCGGTAAATAATCGATGTGGCGAAGTCCTCATATGTAGTTAGCAGTGTTACAAGGATTCTTGAAAATAGATGAAGTACCCGTGTTGGGCACTCGACGTTGGAATAAGGCTATGTTATTGTTTAGCCGAACAATAACATAGCAAGCATATTTTCTAACTCGAATTTCTCACGAGCTATACATAGAACTCCTATGATAAGCATGAAAAGCTCTAAGACAAGAAGTAGATATCATTTAAGCTAGAAATTAGAAATGATGTACGAGTGTTTTACAGAATCTGGTGTGTCCTTGCATCCTTGAAATAGGATTAGTTTTTGAATCCGATACTTATCCGTACCCAAGTCCATGTAACATAGGTAGTTAGAGATTTATCACATGGCGTATTTGATCGACTATAACTGCTTATTCTATTGTTCCTCAATTTGCCACCTAATTTGATGGAAAATAATGCAGAAAATTATTGGTAAAATACTCATTTCGTTACGTGACTTTGAAACTAGTGTATTTGAGTAATTAGTAATTTAGTACCAGCATAACTTACAGAGATTGGTGTCGTAGTTTGTAGCAAGATTTCACTCTTGGTCACTAGGATTTTGATTTCTTCATTTCTGAATCCCTCCACTCAAATCCTGAGAAATGCAAATAGAAAACACTGTGCGCGTCTCACGTCAGACTTTTTTAGGTGGCATTTTGGTATTCCATCCGATTTACCTCCTCCGCTGATCTTCTTAGGTATCTGAAAAATTTATCATCTTTGCAGTTGGGTCTTAAAACTGTATAGATATTAGCCTCTTGAGGCGGATTTTGGGAATTGGATGAGTGTTGCTTTTTGAATGTGCAATGTTGAAAGAAACACGAATAAGAGGTTTGGAATCCAATTATCCTAAAGAAAAAGCCGTTGGGAATCAGGCCCGACAATTTGTATCAAGCTATTCAACACTCTTGCTCAGGTGCAACGTCGTCTTACAAGCGAAGATGATCGATGTGTAGAGTGAAACAAAATGCAAACGGGATGAAATAGCTATTGAATGGTTAAACAAGTCTAATAGGCTTTGGAAGCATAAAACAAAGGCTATGGGTTGCATGAGCATCAAGAAGCCTTTTGGTCCAAAAATAAGTGTCCGTGATAGTTTAGTAGAGGAGGGTATTGTTTGTGATTTTAGGTCTGAATCTTGGGAAGCAGTGGTTGTTCAAGAGTCATCATGAATCAACTAGTTGCATGAGTATGCATTTAGATACATTATCTAAATGTTTATGTGCTCAGCCCTAGATCTGACTGATGATGGTGCCACGTATAGGGGGGGCCCTTTTAAACTAGATTTGTTACTTCTGTTGATAAATATCTGGCTTAATTTAACTTCTCACAGCCTCAAATTTTCAGGTAATTCTTGAATAAACGTGGTCTCACCTTTCTTTGATTTCTTCTAATTCCAGGCATTTCTGCTGCTCTTCTGGTAGTGATGGGTTCTCGATTTAAGAAGTCGGGGAAGATATTTCCAGCTGGTGTTGTATCCTTTGTGTCCCTTGTGATGAGCGGCGGATATCTTCATGGAATTTTGCGCAGCTTGCACTGAAAATGTTTATGATTTCACTTGAGCAGTATGTTAGTTTGTGGACGTCTTTATTTGTTTTTCGTTTTGCTGAGTGGTGTTCCCGAATGGTTTCTTGGGTGCCAACTCTGATCTGCATCTCTACTTATGGAACGAAAACGTGGCATTTGTATGTGTACCACTCTTGAGTATTTTATTTTCCATCTTGTTTATGTAGGATCGACTCCTTTTTTTGTCCGGTACTCAAGTCTAATATAGTTTTGGACAACAAAAAATTAACACTCTGCCTCTTTTGATATTTTTTTCGATTAAAACTTTTTTGGGGCACTTTGGATGGTTGCCCCTCTCCTTACTTACAGAATGAAGTTGACTACAGTAGTTTTTTTTCTGAAATTAACGTGACCCGCTCCATTCGGTTGTTGGGAATCTTGGGGATGTGATTGGAATTCGTCTTTTCTTTGGTTTGTATCACCAAGACACCCATCCGAAGGGCCGGCCACGGGAGGCCCGCCCCATTCAAATAAAAACTGAGCACCTGCGACTAAGGGTAATGGAAATGTTGACCACGGGGAGATAATCTTATAGTACTAGGGCGAGTGACTGGTAAAGTCATTAAACTTGGGGTAAAGTCATTAAAGTTGGGCATTTTGAGAAAAATGTTTAGTCCCAGGAAATTGAAGTAGACGAATGGTTCAGGAAAATTAATTTAATTGTTGATTTATTAGGAAAAGAAGAGTAATGGGAATGGTTATCTCAATGTAATTCCAACTTAATGGGAAAGGAGAAGGATCAAATTTCACTTTGCTTGTTTATGTAATTCCAGATTGGATCTGTCCTCATAAATTACACCATTTTTCTTGGATCTGATCTCAGGTTTGTTCTGCGATTTTAGCCTGATGCCGAAGAAGCGGACACAGAATTTTCTTTTCTTTTCCCTTTCGTTCTCTTTTGAAGTTATTGTTGGTTATTTTGGAGTGGTCCACATATTGTGGTGGCACGAAGGCCTTCTTCTCCTTTTGAAAGCTTGAACTGTGAAAGGGTGAGAAAGGGCGACCAGTGTAACAATTCTCTTTGGGTGTGACTATAGGGGTTCCCAACCCGCTATGGGATCCAAAGTTACTGCTCGGAAATGCGAGTCCGTCACCACAGCACCACCTAGGTACTAGATGGACAAAGGGTCTTTCCAAGTCCCGCAGTTGGTGGGACTCGAACCTAAACGGATCATGTATGGAGGGGAGGGAGCACTCAAGCACGTTGGATGCCGAAGACTTCTTCGATTTTGTCTTGCATCACGTCCAGTTCTGTTGCACCACCTGCTATTGGCATCCGCATAATGCCATGATAAGAGGACAATGCAAAGCGAAACGATAACAGTCATTTCTACCTCTTCTGTACATGCGACACCGCTCAGGCCGGCCAATTTTTCGGGGGCCTCAAGCGAGAATAAAATATGGGACCCTTTCACAAATCTTTATGAATAATTATGAATAAAATGTGAAAATATTTTGTTCAACTAGTTACCAAAATAGAAGTGGACCAAAACCGGCCATATCTCGAGCAATTAGGTCTCCTCTTCCTTAACTAACTCTTTTTTCATAAAATCAAAACAACACAACATTGAATCGTCTAGAGTTTGTACGTGAGACATTCTTAAGCATGAATATTTTACAACTTGTAAATTGACTCAAATGATTCGTTTAGGGCCAAAAGGGCCACTGACTAACTCTCTCACATATATCGTATGAATTTGTTTATTTTCGTAAAAAAAAAAAAAAAACCCATGAATATTTAGGTATCGTTAATCTTCAGTGGAAGATGTAGAATACCATCTTATTTCAATATTTCAGCCAAGCTCGTAGACGACAGTCAGGTCCATACGGACCATATGGCGGACAGTAAACGATAATAGCTGAAGTTTAAGTAACTTGGTTGCACTAGAATGTGCATAAAAATTAAGATACCTTGCCACGGACCAGAATTTACAGTACAAAATTTACCCTCATGTAGGATAAGGTCATTAAGACGAGCAACATATTTATAAAGAATGGACCATACACCTTGTCGAACAAATCAAAAGCTTCATAGGAACCAAAAATGATCTTCACTCTAGCCTGTCAACTTCGATTTGATATTGTTCACCAGATGAAAGGTTTTTAACACAAACCTCACCTTTTTCCCACTCAGAACTTCCCACCAATATCAGCCTACGCGCATTTATTCGTGCTGCTCGTTTGAACACCCTACCAAAGGAGGAAGACAAGGATATATGAAGTAACCAAGTATCAGAGAAGCCGATGAAAAAAAAAAACCATGTATCAGAGAATTGTAATAGTGTTTATGGTGGAACCTATAAAGACATTGTAACGATTATATACCATTTCATTGGTTTGTTCTCCAACACCAAATCTACACTTTGGCCTTTTTCCCTGAGAATCGTAGCAACAGAAGCTGCTGCACCTTGAAGATCAGGATCCAGAGCACACACAATATTCTCTACTTGCTGACCTACTTCTGGTATTAGTCCTTTCTCCTTTAGCAGCTGAGCATTAACCAAAACGAAGGATTAGAGACAAATGTAAAACCCAACAAAACTGTCTTAAAGAATTTCAAGATGGAAGGTAAACTTGAAACTGCAAGAAACAGAACACCCTCGCTAATTATGTAGTAGACATAAGCAACAACAAAAAATAGATTGTTGAAGTGAATAGTGATACAGTTAAAATTCAAGCCAACGGAGGAAAATATCCTTGAACAAGACGGTCAACAGAGTAAGCTATCACATTTGCAGCCCACAGTACTACCAGAGGCTCTGCCCAGCCAAAGACTAGGCCAAGTTGCCACTGTTCACAATGCAAGGTTTCCGTAAATTCCAAAATCAAAACAACTAAGACAACAAATACAGCCATTATCAGTGATTTTTCATGCCGCATCATTTTCAGTCAAAGTACCACTTCATAAAAATCAAGGTTCGAGATTTACAGCTGCATATTTGCCAGGCAATGAAGCACAAGTACGGGTGCGGGTGCGGGATACGGCAAAAACCTAAAAATGTAGGGTATGCCGATATTTTTATATTATTTGTCCTATTTCTAACATGCTACGAAAAAACATGGCTTTATTCATTCATATATGTCCCACCTCCACTTTATTAAACTTATACTTTCCATGCTGAATTTTTTCCACCTTTTTGCATGGGTACTTCAAAATAGTTCTTCTACAAATAAGAAAGTATGGTGAAGACATAAAAAATAGGAATAGGAGGAAAAAAATGTACTAGTTATTAACACTAACAATTAAGTTTCTAATACATATAAAAAATTAAAAAAGATAACAGACGCACAAGCATCGTACCCATCGACGTACCCATCCCGTACCCTTGGCGTACTGGCACCGTACCTGATATGTTTTTGGTGTACCCGGTATGTATTTTGGCATACCTGAGCAGTACCCGGTACTTGTACAGCAACATTTTTAGAGTACCCGTGCTTCATAGCTGCCAGGTTATGCATGTGCAATTGGTGCAGCACTACTCTAATTCTTCTATTATAAGCTAGTTGACATTTGTCATTCTGATTTTATAGGGAAAAGAATATTAATCAAGGTATAAACCCGGTACTTCTTTTGATTAAAAACATGCTGAGGGTGGTTCAACACAATACAAAATAAAATCATCATCTGCCTACATGCCTGTGTGAGCACACGCATGCGAGCTTGCACAAAAATGTAAAGATTATATGCAAGTCTTCTGCTTGTGATATGCTTTCTTGTTCCGTACAAACTTAAACAACCCTGTTTTTTTTTTTTTTCCACATCTCCTGTTAAACATACGGCATAAATCGGAATAGAATAAGCTTGGACTCACTTCTAATATTACAGCATCACCAAATCCGAAGCCACAGGCAGGAATATCTTCACCTCCAAAAGTAGAAAGTAATCGGTCATACCGCCCACCACCACAAATGGCTCGCAGCTTCCCTTCCCTATCAAATCCCTTTGACAACAATAGTCATTATCACATAGCAGGTAAAGTAAAAAAGGCCAAAAAAAAAGAATATTAATCCAGAAGATTATGCCATTCATTTTATACACTTCAATCTTTGTGAATAATGTTGACATGCATTATTTGGCCGATATGCTAACAACTTATGCTTTTGGGACATCTGGTAATTTGGTAACTTAACATCAAGCGACTCCATTCACATTTGTTCTCTGTTTCTGCCCCCCCCCCTGTTTTGCTCCATGTGCAAGACGGGTTGCACATGAGGAAAGTGTTGGATAACTTGATATATTTGTTAGGCTCATTTCCCAACAGCTTAAGCTTTTGGGGAAACATGTAACTTAACAGACAATGCATATCTACTGATACGTATTTCCATTTCTCCCATCAGAAACATTTAACTTCAATAGAACATCTGGAAAGCAGAACCAAACAAACAGAGATTTGCCGACAACTGCAGCATGTAGAGTTTCAAGTGGGACAGAATTTCAACAAATTCCATGAGTCCATACAACAGGATTGGCAGATTTTACTTTCAGGCACAAACCAGTGCTTGGCGTTGTGTATGTGGCTGCCAATTATGGGCCCAGAATAAACAAAATAGCTTGTACAAGGAAGAAATTAGGATAATGATCTATAGGTTCTTTAACCCGCCATGTTGTAATTGCCAACTTCACTCACAAACCCATCCAATTTATATTGGTGAGTCAGTAACTACCATATTACATACCATGCATCTCGTCATGCATCAGCATGACAGTATCATTCTTTACTTCAAGATATCAATGCCATTGCCACCCCACACGTGGCTGCTACTTAACAACAACCACCTCCTCCACCAGCTATCAGGGATTCAGGCTTGAAGGCACTAAAAACGAGAGTGTTATACATCGCACGAGCGCAACATGGTTCACTTTGCAATTCTAGCATAGAAACTCATGAGCACCTCTTTTTCAATTGTTCATATTCCATTCAGTTGTGGACAGCGCTGCAGAGTAAGTGTCCTACTCCTTGCCCTTCTTCTACCTTGTCCCAGATTGTTAGCTGGTTGGTACAACTCCCTCATGACTCTAAGTTTGTTGGCATGGTGGCTAAGCTTATGGTGGCAGCCTTGATCTACCATGTTTGGTTGGAACGAAATAGGAGACTTTTCCAGAACTTTAGCTTGGATTCGACTTTGCTGGAGATCAAAGTGTAGACAGATATCAGGGCTTGCATTAGCTCTTGGAGAAATGTTCAACAATCAGTGGGTAATATGGCATTGTGCTCTCAGTGGCATTTACCAGTCAGCATCTTTTCTCATTCCTGAGTTTTCTGGTGTTAAAATGTAAATAGCCTAGTCTGTTGGTTGTTCTTGTTAGTTTGTACTGGTGTTTGTGTCTATAGCCTTGTGTTGGCTCTAGTTGGTTGTATTCTTGTTTCGGGAGTATGCCCCTTTGATATTGTTCTTTTCATTCGTGGTATATAAAAATCTTTACTTACCGAAAAAACATGGTTCACTTTTTATTTTCCATGTATTATTTCTCTGCTTTTATAAACTAGAAGATTCATCAGTATAGGGCACCACATCAGATCTGCATTTTCTAATAGGGATTTTGACATTGCAAAGGGAAAAAAGAAATGATGAAATTTGATTCTAACCTCGAATACTATTCCAGTGTAATATGCTAGACCACGGACAACAGATGCATCAAACTGAATCCACTCAGAATATCCAAACTTTTCAGCAAGTGAAAATAGTTGTTTCAGATCAGCAACTGCTTCCCCTGCTGCTCCAAGTTTCTCTACATATGATGAATATCGCATTCATAGGGTATACAGAAGAAGCTTAATCACACACACACAAAAAGCAGAAAAAATACAAAGCTGAAGCCAACACAGTAATCTCTATTTGAGATGTTCAGGTCACTATTGATCGTTCTAAGCCTGCACTAATGGTGTTACAACATCGTAAAATGGCACATTTCAAGGTAGAGGCTTTATAACCAGAAACATTGTTGCAATGATAAATGATACATTTAACAGTAGTGAAAAGGTAAATTGCAAGTTTGTGACTGAAGCTCAAGAGGAAAACATTACAAAAAGTGTTTGGTCACATCTCAATCAAAGTGTTTCAACAACAAACCTTCCAACTTTGTTAACGACTTGACAGAGAGTACTTGTAGTAGCTCCTCAATAGCCTCATCTGATAACTCAGCAGACCTCAACTCTCTCTTGATTTCATCAATCGGAAGCTTTTCTATCTATTTAATCGATTTCATATGTCAAAGGGAGAGAACGGATGCAAAAGCATATATCTAGATATGAGAAAAATTCAAAGGAACATATGGAAAATGAACTGGGATTCATCTTTATGCAAGGAGGAACAACAAACCATGAATTTTACAACGTCAACACCAAACTAATTGAAGCACTCACGCAGAACTCCACACATTATACAAATTTAAATTGACATGAACGTTATGACTGTAGGGCTTGTTTCTATTTTTACCCTTAGCAAGAAAAGCAGATCAAATAGAGGCATGATAAGGAGCCCGAGTGAAACGTATTCACCAGAGTAAATAATTTTGGTAGAACTTGTAACTGATTTATCTCCGAAGATATGAGCAAAGTAATCCAGAACTCAAGGAAAACTTTTTTTAACAACAATTTAGTGGGTAAGCAATGTTCCCCCCTTCCCAACAACGTCTACAACGGCAAATCGAGCTACAAAATATGCCCATCAGATCCATTTAGGAGTTCCTATGATGATACCAAGGACGACAAGGTCTAACCCTCACCACGAACTTAAGAGTTGGAATCCATTAGTCAACTATTAAAGCTTTATCCTAGACATTAGCCCATCGAGAGGAACACCTCACAATCTCGAATCCATAATCGCTTCCTTTATGCGATTTGTCAAAAACTAAGCTACCAGAGGGCCTTATAAATATATTTGCAGCTAAATCGAAAGAGTAATTGGAACAGAAGCGGCAGCACTTATCCAAACAAGAAAAACAGGGAAAGAAGGGCAGCATCCATTTTTGATGGATTTGCAACTGACCTTGTCTATAATGATACAAACTTTGCCAAACAATTCGTTTGGGATGGAATAGCTCCGTAAAACTTCTTGCAAAACCTGTGAAGAGAAAGAAATAGGGGAACAATATTGGCCCGTTTAAGTTCCTTATAATATAATCCAGATCATAATATAAAATAAAGTAAAACAAGAGATCTGTGATATTCAACCAACTGGGAATAGTGGTCGATAGCTTGGTTGCAGGATCCTTCTAAAATGGGTGCACTCCCAAGACGGGAGCTTCCATACTAATCTTAAGGACAAAATTCTCACTTCACTTTCTAAATATATGCAAGGAAGAAGAAGAAGAAAAAGAAAAAACAAATAAGAGAGATTTATGAATCTCTCTTCCTCTCCTTGTATTTTACTACTTATCTACTTGTTTAGTCCATATATTTGGAGTAAGAAAATCTCTTGAGATGTCATTTCACTTGTGTTTATATATATGAAATGTTTACATACACGCTCTCTTTGCAACTATAAAACATATGTACAATACGTAATAATATATATAAATTTAGTCATATATGTATATTAATAAAATATTCACGCCGCTCCCAACCAACCTAGGGAGCTTCTACATACCCCCGCTCTCCCTCCCCCGCACTGTGCAACTAAGGTTGATGGCGAAGGTTGCAGGCGATGGCAGTTGGAATAGAGAATGGCAGTGAACGGAAGAGAAAGAGGAAGGTAAAGGAAGGGAAGACAAGGGGGCCAGGGGGCTATTATCCAGTGTGATCAGGTCCAGGAAAAAAAAATCTGCCACATCATTGCCATCTCAACCAATTCCAATAGTAATTTGAAGGACTTTAAATAGATGAATCTCTGACAACTTAGGGTGCCGAATTGAAGTTTGGGTACTTACGAGACATTTGGGGTACAAGTCTAGGGTTATTTTCAGAAGGTTTAATCTATGTAACACCAACGACACGACACCGATACTCCGACACTCAATTCTTAACAAATAGGATGACACGACACGATGGGGGCACATTTTAATAAATATTTATGTGTCCTATTATATGGAGGAAAAAAAAACAAAAAAAGGCTCTAATTATGTATATGTAAAACCAATAACCATGCTTATCACTATATACTTCACAAAGGTATTCCATGTACCTTTATAATCAATAAACCACCATCTACAACAACAATAACAATAACAGAAATAGTCCCCAAACATTGGGGGTATGAGCGGGGATGATTGGAGATAGACCAAACCTTTGGCAATATGCACAAAGTGGCTGCTCTGAAAATATCACTGAAACAGTGGCCCCCTAAACCTCCAAGAATCGAGGAGCTACAAGGACGTTTTACTACAGAACCAAGCTCCCAAATCAAATCGAAAAGCATAGGCAGGCCTAGAGACCCAAATCAATTTTTGTGCTCATTAACATGCTTCCTTCATTCATGGTCCAGAGCATCTGACTAATGAGCACAAATAATCAATAAACCACCATCTGCTACACAAAAAAGAAAGACTCTATTAAACTTTAACTAGAGTCTACTAATTCGTTTAACACCCCCAACGTCTCTCGGGAGTGTCCATAGAGTGTCAGAAGCACTTTCAGAGTGTCTCCGGAGGGAGCAAATGAAAAACATTGAGAAAAACAGGACACTTTTGAGTTGACCATCGGACACATATCCGAAGAGAATTGTTGTCCGATGCCAATCCAACACCGGAACCTGACCTCCGATGTCGTGTCCATAATGTTCCAAAAATGCCCCTATTATGAAAAATAAATTTGGATGGCATTGGTCATGGGGACCATTTAAACTCACATTTTAAACACTGGGGATTGACACGAATGAAATATTGAAGTCCAAAATGGCACCACCAATGTACTTTTGGGTACCAAACTTAAAATTCGAGTCGTATTAGATTGTGACTATGAAACATGTATGGGGATGCCTTTATTTTCTTAAGCATGAGATGTCTAAGCGTCCTAGGGACAGGGTTTCCTAGTTACGTTTTTATCTTCTACTTCTTGATTATTCAGCATGATTCTCCCCAGAAATCATTGTTATTTCTTCCTCTTTTCTGATCTATTCCTGGAAATCCCGAAGAATCTGGCAACTCTTAATGCACAACCCAAAAGAAACAAGTTTTGTAGACCTCTCTTTAGGTCCTTCACATCAATAATTTCACCCAAAAGAGAGGGGACTGGATCACACAAATTTTAGTCCACAGCATGGAACTCGGCCGCTAGGCACCGACTGTAACCTAAAGAGATTTTAAACCTCCGACACCAACACTCACCTATGTATCGGCCAGGGTTCTAAATCGCAATACTAGGATATGTATCATTATTACTGATACAATCATATTACGGCCGATCTCGCACATTATCGACTGATAAGTAGGTAAATATCGGTATTGGAGGCCCAAAATCTCCCCAAGTAAAGACAGATAGGATACGACACCTATGGCTGTTAAGTATAACTCTTGTAACGGGCAATACTGTCAATATCGGTTGATATGGTCATCTAGCCAATAATTACACGCATCTAGATATCGCGACTAGCAATCACATCTAGAGAGTGCTGATGGTTATTCAACTGCTTCCGACATTAAATTTTTCTTCAGCCCATGTTAGCGAATACGTATAAAAACCTTGATGGATCCATTAATTAGCAACTGCCCATCACCATATGACACCTAATCAGTCAAGTGTGAACAATATGGTGGTTGTATCCAAGAAAAAAAGAG
Organism: Gaultheria prostrata; assembly: GCA_036023075.1. Taxonomy (NCBI): domain Eukaryota; kingdom Viridiplantae; phylum Streptophyta; class Magnoliopsida; order Ericales; family Ericaceae; genus Gaultheria; species Gaultheria prostrata. Next base: position 11,591 of record JAXBDA010000779.1, on the reverse strand, counting down.
GTTACTAATTGTCCCAAAAGCTTAAGCTATTAGGAAATGGGCCCAACAATGTATATCAAGTAATTTAACATCCTCCCTCGTGTGCAACCCCATCATGCACGTGGAGATGCAAACATCCATACCTACTACAAAATAATGCAAATTAGAGAAATATAACGAAAATGGGGAACAAAACCAAAGAGAAAGACTTGTACCCAAGATGTCTCGTAACTAGAACTCAGATACCATATGAAGTTAGTAAGTTACCAATTATCCCCAAAGCTTAAACTTGTAGGAAATGCGCCCAATAATATATATGAAGCCATTTAACATAACCATTTATAAATTTGACTTAAATTACTAATTATAAATGAACTAGTCTTGCAATTCTAAAAATAAACACCTAAATGAAAAAAACTTGACTCAACACTACCAAAAAAGCTAATGCTCGAACTCAACCAATTTTATAGAACCCTGAATTAATAAACATAAATAAAGCTTGAACAACACAGTTTTGCAAAGTATCGTATGAAAGTGATAGGGAAATGAAGCATAGGTGAGGAGGTGCTCCAGCTTCTAGACTATTAAATTCACTAGAAAAAGGGAATCAACTTCACCTTCCGGCTTGAAACCTTAAACCCAACATCTGATGCTGTGATCCCAATCCGCTTGAAAAAGGTGACGATTGAAGAAATAAGCTCAGCTTCAGCCTAGAGCAGAAAGAGCAAAACGTTAAGTTTGCAAAAGATGAGAAGAAATGTTCAATCACTCATCACACTCAGAAGTATGAACAAAGTCGGCCAATACACCAAATTTAATCTGTGGCAGCAAGTAATCTGACCAAAGATGGGAAGAGAGAGAATGAAAAGGGAAAACTATGACATAGCTTGCTGAACCAGCTTAAGCTTGCCGTTTACATTGAAGTTCACTGGACCAATCTCTTTATCTTGTCCAAAAAGACATAAATACGTGCATAGAACATGTGGAAAGTTTTTAATCCCCGTGAAAATGTGGTTCTTGAAAACCAGTGAGGCGAAAGGCTGCTTGGCAGTTGGAAGGTCGAACATTTCAATCGACCTAATTCTTCAGGGTCTGTTAGTTTGCCATTTTCCCAAGGAATCCAGTCCAATGGAATATGTAACGCACACTGGATAACCAGAGTTTGACTACCTATTAGCCATCCACCAAAGGCTAGCCGCTAGAGTATAGACAAACTATTACAGCACAACAAAACCTGAAACAACGCATCCTTTTAGTGTCCTGGGAATCTTTGAGCTGGGATACCCAATAACTCATGGTCTTGTTCATGATCATAACACAACAAGATATAATTTCTCAGGTTTTTCACAGGAATTCAAATGTATCGGATTTTTTTTTTCAAACATGCATATTTCCAATTCTGGAAGTCTGCGTCCTAAGTAAAGACAATTGAAATGGGAGAATATCCCTTGACATCCATAAGTGGAATTAGAAATTTCGTTCAACGAACATTATAAAGAAACACAATAACGGGTAGATGCTTTTCAGTTGGACCATTAAAGATGATTGTCTGCAAACAGGAATTCTCCAAGAATAGAGATTGAACCACTAGAAATTGAAAAGTGCTGCCAACATGGTGAATTCCATAAGAGTAAAGCATCCAAAATCTGATTGGCATAAGATGTGAAAATATGCAGATTGAAAGTAGCTATAACTTCACATACTGTTACATCAGGTACACCAATGATATCCATATTCCACTGGTAGTGCTCGCGCCGCCGCCCTCGAGTCATCCTCTCATATCGCCAACACTGCCCAACAGCAAACCATTTTAAGGGGAGGGATAGAGATTTTCTGGACAGAAAAACAAACATGGAGCCATTACTAGCATCTATACCAGGATACATAAAGTCATAAATAACAATAAGTACATAGATAAAATAAAGACAATTTTTTTAATAAGCAAAACAAGAGTCTTCTACAACAATAATTAGCAAAAAAGAAAGGCCAAGTGGCGTTCACAAGTACCACAATATTAGAGCTTTACCCTTTCTGTATCACAAGCCTCGCCAATGAAGGAGTAAGTTCAGGCCGTAACGCTACTCGGCGATTTCCTCGATCCTCAAAACAATAAAGCTGCACAATAAAGAATGACAAACCCCTATCTTATTGGGGGGAAAATAACACAAGCTTGACTTTCATTTGAATGAACTTATTTTTCAAGAACTATTGAAGTTCCACAAATGGTATAAACATTGCAATTCCCACTTGCGAAATTCTTGTCATATGTATAGAAAGATTCGCCTTACTACAATTAAGTAATGGTATTCAGAAATTTGAATGAACTCCAATACTGAAGTTTGTAAGAAATTAAACCATCAAGTTTGTAACCAGAAACAGCATGAAACAATGCATGAATAAATAAAAGAAGGTAGTCGTGGCAACTAACAAGAGAAATCTGTTTAGTTGCATCAGTCAAACCATGGCAGAACTAAGATTTGTACTGCGATAAAAAACCAAGTAAGATATCCATCTAGGGCACACTCTGCAAAAAACTACAGCACTTCAATTACAGTAGTCACCCTTGTGGCAGCAGATATTTATGAGAAAATATGAGCACGAGCTAATTAAGTTTTTAAATTAGTCGCAGTCAATGCAGTAAATTAATATACAGGTTCTATAAGATATCCATCTAGGGCACACTCTGCAAAAAACTACAGCACTTCAATTACAGTAGTCACCCTTGTGGCAGCAGATATTTATGAGAAAATATGAGCACGAGCTAATTAAGTTTTTAAATTAGTCGCAGTCAATGCAGTAAATTAATATACAGGTTCTATAGGGTTTTAGAAATTGATTTGTTGTCTTTAAATTTTATGGACAGTTATTTCAAGCCTCAGAACAATTATATTTGGGCCTAGAATTTTTAAGATTCAGGCATGGAGATGAAGAATTCTCTTAAAAATTCTTAAAGAGGCTTGCAAATAACAACACAAACAGAAAGACAAACCTGGTCTCTGATCTCTTCCCCAGCTTTTCTTATAAAAAGTGCCTCCGACTCTAAAACCGGGAAATCAACCTCTTCAAATGCAAACATTTGAGAAACCTAAATAAAGCAAAAACCAATAAATCAAAGCATATATAAACTCATCAATCATTATGCAGTCAGAAAACATAAGCTCCTGTGAAAACCAAATGGCACAATATCAAGGCATATCACTCATATGACCTAGAAACATATATTCATTTACATCCAAACAATGGCATTGTATATTTCACTTTGCAAATGGTAACAAATGCTTGAGGGTGACATTGTACTGTTAAATAGGTGGAAAACTGTATGAAGGGAAACCAATTCCATGGGGTCCAACATAGCTAATGTATACGGTTAGGAGCCATCTGTTTCTATTTGAATAATTGTATTCAATATTCTATCCTTCACATATCCTAACGGAAACCAAACCCAACCAAACTTTGTCAGCTCAGCTGCATAAATTTTCATCATTGTACTCCGTCAATGTCTCTGTGTTTACTTATATTCATATTCATATAAAAAAAACCGAAAGACAACATTCTGAAAATCAGTAAACAGTATTTTCCAAACGCAAAAATTGTATTTTTGTTCTTGCATTTTTTGTCTAGTTCTCGAGGCAATAAAAGGGAACTTGTTAATGAAAGCCTTCTTTCTTCTTCCCTTTTTTTTAACATTTATAACTGAGGTGTCTGGGCTACGACTAATCTTGAAGACCAATCCACCGTCCACTAGCGGGACCCAAATAAAGCCGGAGCAAAGCCCCGTCTGGACTGATGGGGTTGATAGCAGCTCTTAAAGGTTTCGAACATGAAACCTTAGGAGGAGGAGCAAACCACTAAATCCCAAGACCATCACACCAACTCAAGGGTTTAGCTAAAGCGATCACTGTGTACAAATTACTTAATTGCGTAAATACACCTGCTATTATCTACAAGAATACTCCGAACAACTTTGAAAGAAAGCCCCAAAAAAAATTAATAGTGATATATCACCTCTCTGAAGTGGTGAAAAAGCCAGTTACGGAGGCGCATGTCCTCTGGAGGGAAGTCTCTGGTGCCTTTGGGAGGATTGACGTCGATTCTCTGAACAAGGTCATGTGCCGGAATAGAAGAGAGTGAACCGGACCGGCCCGACCGGGCATTGTCGTTCGATTTAGCAGTAGAAGAAGAACAGTAAGTTGTGAGAAGCGTAAATGTGGGACTTGGACTAGAGGGGGAGGAGAGAGAAAAGCGCCGGAGAGAGAGAGTGAGGAGGAGGGTCGGGTGGCGGATAAAGAGGGAAGGATTTGCAGGCATGGTTTGGGGAGAAGGAGGAGAGATGGAGTGGCTGGAATCCCAGAGGTAACCGCACAGGGGCGAACGTTTATGGGTTACCCGAAAAATGACAATTTGAACCCCTTGTACTTTGAGAGGTTTCTATTTGCAATCCCTCAAACTCCAATTTTAGATATTCAGTGCATCTCCCCTAATTCCTCTTTTTCCTTCCCTATTCAAAATTCATAAACAATGACGTACTCTTTTTCCCACCCTTTTTTTTAGTGAAAACCATTTTTCTTACCCAAATGAAGGGAGAACCCAAATCCAAACTTTGTAAAATACTAGGAACATAAAATTTATAAAATTTTGTTCATATGTTGCAGGTTTGCTCATTAGAATAATATTGCAATAAATAACTTTGATCGAACATTCGTGTATATATGTAAACAAATTGTATAAATTAGACCGTCTTTGTGATTGTTTTAACCTTAAAACTATTTTTTGTTCAACTTGTTCACAAATTTATCGATGTTTTATCAAGTTGATTTTTTGTTTTTCAATCACCATGACAATGTCGTTGTGGTGCCCTACAATTCCGTAGTGCGGAGGCACACTACAGGATTACCAAATCCGTCCAGGAGAGATGCTCTAAGAGCAAGTCCACCCGTGAACCCTTTAGACAATTTGCAAAAGTTTTGTCAAAATTCAAGTCTATCCATTACATTGGTTGGTGCCAAAAATGGAAAATGCTAAATTTGGCACCAAGGATGACTTTTCCATTACTCGCACATCATCAAGACCAAATGATTTATATTGCAGATTGAGACGAGTGTAATTTAATGGTCTTGATTTGAGACTAGCGCAAGATACACACCCAACTGGCATATGAACATTGTTATTTTTAGTCTTTGACAATGCAACAAGTCAAAAAATAAACCTCTTGGCAAAGTCATTTGGGCATTAACAGGTGAACTTGCTCTTATTGACAGAAAACTTGCCATTGAAAGGCTCTAAGAATCCCCAACCCCAAATTAAAAGCACCCCAAGAATCCACTATTTCCATAGCTTCTATGAGGAGTAGTTATTCCATGGCCTTTTGGTGCTCCAATACCCATGTTCACTTCACATTCATGTGGATAAGGGTATTAAGGCATCACCACGTAACAGTGCTCCAAGACTATTGAATAGTTGATCCTCCATGAGACCATTCTACTTTGCTTCAATGGGCCATCGTGGCATACCTTTTACTCATACGCAGATATAGTGAAAGTGTATTTGGAAGCATATAGTAGTTATTAGTAGAGGTGGCAGTTTTCTACCGAACACATGAACTCACCCACTCAAAACCCAACCCAACGTACCCATATTATAATGTGGGTTGTAAATGGTTGAATGACTTAATAGCATTTAGTGGACAGCAAATTTCTCTCCCCGAAATTTATTGGGGTGTATTTAAACTTCGAACTATCAAAACCAGAAATGTATTAATTATTAAATGACCCAAGCATCTTCATAACATCTTAACGTTAAAATTCCTTGGTGCTTAAATAGGTTTCTATGGATGTCTAGATATCCAAGTATCAAAGGGAAGCCCGCATTTCTTCTCATCCATTTTTAAAGCTTTGAGGGAAAAAAAAAATTAATTATGAGCATTCGTGTGCTTAACCTTCTTGTAGTTAGTACCCTTTTTATTAAATAATTCAAAGTTGTTTTTTGAAATATGGCAATCCATTATTTCCTATTTAATTGCCCTCCTTTTACATATTCTAAATTCGTGTCAATTCTTTTTATTGACCACCTGATTCTTAAAGAGTAAAAAAATGACCCGAAAAAATAAAAGTTTGCTCAAGATGGAAAAAAGTTTTAAAAGGTTATATTTAATTAGTACTACTGTCTTACCTGTATTTTTTCCATCCGTTTCTTATTTTAATTTACACTTTATCGATTTTTCTTCGAGACGAACAATTAATCTCAAAAAAATTGACGGAAAACTAATAAAAAATTCACTCAATACCAATACTTAGTTAAAAATAATTAATTTAGTTTAGACTCATCCTTAGTGCTTATAATTCATTTTGGGAAATATTTACGATTTCCCCCTCATGTTCTCATTTTCCACACGTGTGTTTCCAAGGAGAAATAGAGACGCTTTCAAATGCACCCGTGAGAAAGATTATATTAATAAGTGTCTCTCGAGCATTGTCACGGAATGTCACAGGATCCTCCACTATCACATATCCACGCGAACCTCATAAGTGTATATTTGTCATGTGACTGTGTGGGGATGGACGCTTACCACGCATAGTTTTAAATAGCGGTATCGGTCGCGGTATTGGTATATCGGGAATCGGCGTATCGAACGATACGTCGCGGGAATCGGGTGTAGCGGTCGTGAATTTTTTTTTAATTTTTTGGGCGTATCGACCGATACGGTACGGTACGTATCCATATTGGAGCCTCCAAATCCTGAAACGAACCTACCGGATCGGTTGATATTCAAAACTATAATACCACGTGACGGTCCTCCATGAATACTCAATAAATACTTCTGAAGTGTAAACAGAAAATATGAGGGTATTAGGTATATATGGACAACTGATTCCAGATAGTCATGTGGACATCCATCATTACTTTGCCAAACAAATTAAACACACACATGAAATTTCAAAATAACACCAAATTTAATTAATTCCATCTGCCAAACAGGCAACAACAATACTCACCCCCGTGTGAAGAATCCCACATGTTTCACCACTTCTCTTCTTTGATACTTCACAATCCATCCAAACTCAAAAGAATCTCTCTCTCTCTCTCTCTCTCTCTCTCTCTCTCTCTCTCTCTCTCTCTCTCTCTCATACAAACACTTCCAGGCCGGCACGCACGAACGGAGAGAGAGCCACCATGGCGAAACCCTACACCTACTGTGTAGTTATCTTGGTTTACCTATTGCTATCAGCTTCCACTTCATGTATGTATATATGTTACGTAGTTCTTCTTTGTATCGTTTCAATTTTATCAAACGTCCCCTTTTATATACCATCGTTATGTTGCAGTTTTAGAACACGTGAGTTTTTTTTTTTTTTTGGCAGAAAGCTTAATTTTCAACACATCATTTGAGATTTGATTTTTGAAAGATTATTAATCCTTGTTTGAGAATTTTACTTTTGGAGGAAACAGTGAAAAGGTGCTTGCTTTAAAGTTTATGGAAGACATGATTTCCGTTGAAAAATAAATACAAACCTAGTGAAAAAGAGTAGTAAAAAAGATGAGTCTTATCGTTTCCAACGTACGTCTAATCTTGAAATTTTCTTTACTTGTAGAACAAATTATGAAAAATCAACCAGAGAAAACAACCTGGCGTATCAAGAAAATAAACTATTTGAGCATGCTTATTTCATCATTTCATGTATGCACGTACTCCATACGTCCCAATTTTACTCCATCATGAAAGTCTCCCAGCAATGCCGGGTCAATTTTCAAATCAAATCATAAATTATTTTACACAATTTTTTAAACAAATTTAAAGATCTCAATTGTTCTTTGAATTGATGAGAATTTTTTAAAAAGGATATGCATGGTATTTTTTGATTCATAAAGTTGGACGGCTTTAAGTGATGAACTATCCCCTCCATCCCATTTTAAAAATAGTGCCATTGTTTGGACACAAAAGTAAACCACTCTCGTGCATAATTTTTGGTCAGTGTGAAAAAATCCAAAAAATTTTCAAGAAAGTCCTTTATTTTTCGATCTGAAAAATGACACAATTTTTGAAAACAGACAAATAACATGGGACGGAAAGAGCAAAATTTAAGTGACAGAAGGAGTTGTGGATGAATGTTGTTGCAGGTTCATCAAATGATGCTATTTGGGGATCTTCAGCAGCAGGATACTGCTGTGGAGCCGAAATCCGAATATATCAATGGCCATCAGGGTTCGGAGCTCTCAACATACCAAAATTCAGCGTCCTGATCGTAAACGAGGCATGGGGTGCACCCTCAGGCGTATTCGACGTCCATATCTCCTGTGGTGAATTTGCATCAGCTTCTCTAATCAATCCCCTGCTTTTCCGTCGCATCGCCATCGGTGATTGCATTCTAAAAAATGGCAAGCTTTTGTATCCTGGTGAAGTCATTTCCTTCCAGTATGCCAACATTCTTCCCTACCCTTTAGCCGTTGTACAGGTTAGATGCTGATATGTTTTGCCAAGCCCCTTTTCTTTTTGTTTGGGAATTTGTGGAAGCTTCATTGAGCAAATTTAGCTTTTGTTGTAAAAAGGCAGCTTACCTATGTTTTTTTCAAGTTTTCACCTGTTGCAATTTTGGTCTTTGGTGATATTTAGTCGGAACCCAAAAAAAAGAAAAGAGGAAACGGCATCCATCCGATGGCAAAAGCAAAATATCTTCAGTAGACGGCATACAATCTTAGCCGTCAGATGCCATTTCCTGTACCGTTTCATGTTTTTTTCTTATTCCAACCACTTTCCGGCTTCTGCTTTTGAAAATACCTTCGGCAGAAACAAAATTGGGCATTGTTGAATCCTCGTGCACAGAGCCATTTTCTTGTTGGGGCTTTTTCTTCATAGTAATATTTTGATGCCAACCACTTTCGCCCGTTGGAAATAATGCAAGATATTGTAATGAGTCGTAGCAACCAAAATAATGTTGTACCCGACGTCTTGTACCAGATTGTGCATGAATAACAATATCTAGTTCAAATGGCGCATTGGCGTCGTTCCCTTCAATCCTAATGCCTGCAACTTGATCGGCTGATGGGGAATTGTACACTCTTATCCAATTTTACATTGCTTTGGATATGAATATGTAAGAATCCAATGGTTTATCTTCTAGTCTGTGTAGAAGTTGAGCATCTGGGTTCTCCAAAAGAACCACCATAAGTGTTCTAACATTGGACTCGCTAATATTTGAGTCCCAAAGACCACCGTCCAAACATTTTAATGCGCCACTTGGTTACAAACTCACACTGCTGAGCACTAACAGATTTAACGTATGTCTTATTGAACTTGATTTCTTACCGTTTTCAAAATAAAAATAAAAACATGCCTAACACATGCAGAATAGCAATCTACGATACTTCTGCCAAAGTTCGTCACGAATTCAACCTACCAAGGAAGGAGATTGTCGGAAGTTCAATGCACAACAGTAAACCAGTACTAAAGTTTTCAAGAATGCTTGCCCAAAAATTAAATAAATCAAAAGCATCTGCTTCGTGGAGGCCGTTAGCAGCCACAAGAACTCTTATTACCGCACATTGACTTAGATGATCACCAACAAAAGTACTTAGAGAGAGCAAAACAATTGCAGAAATAACGTCATTGTTAACATGCCAGAACCCAGGACCTTGTACAGTACAGGGTAGTCAACAAAAATTCAACACTTTACGACTAAGATCAATCGATAGAGCACCAAACTATATACAGACGAATGTTCTCGTGCACCACCACGTCCCCAAAGAGTAGCATTCGGTTGTGGCATTTATGATGGTCAGTTCTGGCCTCCGCAATCGATTTGCTTTGGCATGGATGTATCGATTTTAGAAAGCTTAACTAATTAATCACAAAATGGTACCTTGAATCCACATAGCTCTCGACGTCCCAGAGGAAAGAGCCAAAAGTCACAGCCTCCAGCACAAGCCTCCTCATACCGCCAAAACTAATCTTGATGAGTTCATCCTTGGAAGAATCAATAGTCCCTTCAGGGGTAATAACTATCTCAGGCCTACCAAACAATGCTTCAGTGTGATTCTCGACGATAGTAACAGCTTCTTTGGATCTTATGGTTGCATATCTCTGAAGTGTATCCCCGTCAAATGCCATCACATAGTTTCTTAGTCGTGAAGACTTCATCCCAGGGGCAAAACCCCCAGGGGGGCTGCCGTCACTAGCCCATGATGAGACTTCAGGGTGGGATTGCCCAGATTTCAGTAAGTCATCATTTCCAGTCCCGCTGTTTCCCATCTCCTCCTGAAAAGCTTTTTGAACATTGATCTCTTCATCAACTACCCCACTTGGAAGGATCTTCACGGTCTTCTCGAGCTGAAACCTCTGATCAACCCGCTTGAGGAAGTAGCCATACATGACTGACGCCGCATAAACCTGGCCCACCCTGAGTTTACTTATCTGGGCTACAGTGGTAGTATCTCGCAAACGATTTCCTAGTATGAGAGTCAAATGGTTCTGGATCATCTCATAGGCTTCAGGAGAATGCAAACGCTCAAGCTTCTCTTCTTCGGCGGGCCACGTGTCAACTCGCCCAGATGGGTCGGACGATGAAGATGTTATGGTAGGTAGCAGGGAAACATTGACATCCATGAACTTCTGCACGATCAAAGCATAGAGTATCTCTTCCAAAGCCTTTCTCCTCTCATTAGCCTTCACTTCAGCAATTCTCCTACATTTACAAAACCCATCAACAAACTTATTTCTAACTTTAATATTATGATCTATTTTTTTCAGTCACTGAGAAACTAGACATGCAGAGAAGGAAAGTTTCTGTCCACTATCATCACCCTATACGCGAAACTGTCATTCTTGATCACAGTTTCAAGAGAACGCAGAACAAACACAGTCAATTAACAGTATATCACTACTCATCTTACTAACCTGTACAATACTAGATCAGTACCAGAAGCAGACGGCTCCTCCTTCTGTTTTTCAGCATCTCGGTCGGTTTGAAGCTGTTCGAGCTGCTTCTCCACTGCAGCTGGGACAAGATGAGGGTGGCTGACTAAAATCTGAGACAGGAACTGCCCTACTGGAGACTCAAGCTGAAGGGGGGCGAAAGGAGCAGCAGGCTCCAGTGAATCAGAAGACGATGCCCTGATTACGGAGAATTTCCTGCTCCCAAATGCCATTCTTCTTTGCCTCAACTTCAAGTTAGAAACAGCGGGGTATTTCTGCGAGAAGATCAATTCAGAAATTTCACATAAGCCACATATATAATTCGAAATAAGTAAATGCAGGGGCCACCTAAAATGACTGAATAAGCCACATATTACTAACACACAGATGACAGATGAAGAATGAGTTTTATACTTTGGCCATGACAACAAGATGAATCTACAACTCAGACACATACCAACACCCAATCCCGTACTTGAGCTCGTGTAATACCAACACGGCAACACCCAACCCCATACTTGAGCTCGTGTAACATTGCTGACTAATATACACTTATTCCAAATCTTTCTTGATGGAGCACAACGCAAGAAAGAGCACAACGCGAGCCTAATAGCATGAATCATTAAATATCTACAGGTCTTATTAAACCCATAAAAATTTACAGATAATAAAACAAAATACCACGCACAGAGAGAGAGGAGGGGGG
>JAXBDA010000778.1:0-71305 GCA_036023075.1 Gaultheria prostrata | reverse complement strand
TCAAACCTAGCGACACGTCCCAAAGACGGCCCTAGTATCAACAATTTGATGTTCTCACTTTCAATATCTCTAAGCACGGTAACCATGTATTCGTGTCGTCGTGTCACCCATGCCCCGCGATGTTAGTACAATCCACAATTCTCATCAAATTCGATCAAATAGACACACATAGCGTAAAACATAAGGTTAATCAATCATAGAAACTCAAAAAATCTCTAATCATATAAGCAAATAGGTTCGGGACAAGTATCGGAACAAGAAACGAGGTTCGGAGGATGGTTATACCAAGCAAATGCCCGAAGAAATCAAAAGGAGTCACAAAACATGATTTTGGCCCAAAATGGCCATTTGTATCGATACACAGGGTCCAAAAGCTGAACAGCCCCTCTGGTATCGATACAAAGTTGCTTTGTATCGATACAAACCCGTTACGAGCAGATTTTGAACAGTCTCCAGTATTTTCGCCATAACGTTTCACACCGAACTCCGTTTTGGACGTATTATATATCAAAACGTAGGTAATTTGAAGAGCTACAACATTGTAGTTTTACACTTCTCCCAATTCTGCATTGATGTTGCTCAAAAAGTGTGAACAGTAACCTGATCTAACAGATTTTCACCCAAGGTGGGGGATTTCAATCCAAACTCAAAACTACTCTTCAAACCCAGATTTTTATGGCACAAATCAACCAATGAGCATGAAAGAAGATAAATACATCAAATGAATCACTACCATTCACACATAAACACTTAACAAGCAAGTAAGAAACCCCTACCTCAAGGTTTTGCTTCCAATCAAGCAAAAAAATGAATTTTTGAGATCCCCAATTTGGGCTTCCACGTTTTTGGCCCTCCCCGCACGGAAAGATGATACTCCGGGCTCCCAAACACGCGTAGGTGATGAATCTTTGGTCAATTGATGAAGAGGTTCGATGAGGAGAGAGTAATTTGAGCTCAAAGGAGCAAAAATGGAGGAGGGAAAGAGAGAGAGAGGGGGAGACGTCTGGGGAAGAAGAGAGTGAGAAAATGGGTGTGTGTGTGTCCCCTCTCACCACATGCACCCTTAAAGCATTAAAAAAATTACACCCCAAGTCCAAATGTGACTTGTGTAATGCAATTGAGTCCCCTCCCATATATAACACCATATAATCCAACACTTAAATATTTTAGACATTTCTCACAATTTCTCGTATTATTTCCGGAAAAATAATAAAATTTTACGGGTCTTTACATATAGTGCACAAAGAAGCAGAAAATAACCCATATGTACAGATTTTTCCGGCCAGTACCAAAAACTTGCAATGTGATGTGCCATATTGGATTCTGCACAATAATCGGAGTTGTTCATTTTGTACACAGAATAATGTTATCGGAGTTGTTCATTTTGTATACAGAATAATGTTTGCCCTTTACTTATACAAAAAAACCCATATTAATTGATATTTTCGATTATTCTAATTCATTTATGTTGGGTTTCTCCCATGTGAGGAGAGGTGCGCGATACGGGGGATTACTTCCCGGGCTTTCCCATGTTCCTACCCCACTGGATCACTCCCCTTTGCCTTGTTTTGTACTTAGGCAGGAGATAGGGAGTGGAGTGTGTGTGTACTGTGCATAGAGACAGAGACAGAGAGAGAGAGAGCGGTGTGAGCCTTCCTCCTCCGGGAGGGAGCCGTGCTCTAGATATTCTGTCGGAGCACGGTGGTGAGCGGAGGGGTGAGGTCTGAGCGACGGGGTACCGGTTTGTGGTCCCCGGGGAGCCGGTAGGTGCTCCGGAGAGAGGTTTTTTTTATGTATGTGTATTGTGTGAATATATACATATACGGAGTTTTTTCTCAAATCTTGTGTGTGGTGAACCCTGGTCGAACCCAACAATTTACAGCCCATGCGTGCTTATTACTCTCTCCTAAGTAGATGGAACCGATCATAGTTTGGTATCCGAGATGGGTCCACACATCACATTTGTATATTTCCGGTACCTAAAAACTTTGTAACCACTGATCTACTTGAAAAAGGAGGATATTTATTACTCCATTGTGCAAACTTGTATCCAGAGAAACTTGTACATGCAAATTATTTTGACGATTCGAGCCGTTCATTCTTATGTATCTAATTGTGTAAGTTGTCCATGCAAAAAAATAAACTAATCGAATGGTGTTGACGCTTGGTCGAACAATATTTTTCCCAAGAGAAATGAAATAGTCCATCAGAATTCTAACCAAATCCATTGATTTGAAGACAATTTTATTCTTCAAGAGACTTACGTCAGAATAAACTTTATTTTTTGCATGAATGATCATTTATCGAAATTTAAAAAAGAAAAAGTTTCGGTTCACGAAAATCGAGAAGCAAACTACTATTTACCCCACATAAGGATCACATCGGGCTGAGGTCACATGAGATGATGATCCCAACTCGATATATGGAAAACTGTTTGCGACTCTTTTAGTGATTTGATCACACCATTCACTTTATGGAATTAAGCCCCACTTTTTAGCAGGTTTCCAAATTTGCGAAAAAAAGAGAGAGCCAGAGCCAAGTACACTAAAGGGCAAAGCAAACGAATTAGTACAACCACTGAGGTTCATGGTAGCTGAGTTTGCTCAAAGGCGCAAGGTGAAACTCCTGTCTGATCTCCAATTCAATTCTCTCCGAGGTCTCAAGTTTAATGGAAATGCTAGAGACGTACACGCGTCTCCACCACAACATGGAACACAATGCTAACGTGGTGCCGCCACGTGTATAGGTCTGGCCCACCACCTAACCCAGCCAAAAACAAAACATGAAAGTGGTGGGCCCCAGTTGTACACGTGGCGGCACCAAATCAACGCTGTGTTTCAAGTTGTACTTGGAGACGTTGTGTCTCTAGCATTTCCACAAGTTTAACTCGAATTTGGTCACGGTGGTGGTGGTTATAAATCAGATGACATGCCCTTGTATAACTTTTAACCTTAATGGGATTGTGGTCATGGAATAAGTCTTGCAGGATAGTAACAAGACGTCTACAAGTCGTTACGTTGGTTGCTCTTCTCAGCAGTGTGCTGCATATTCAAATGCTTCCATAATTTATCCATAAGTTGAAATTAGTGGCTGGGATTAGCCACTGATTTCAAAAGTTAATCTGAGCAACTAATTTTAAATGGTAAGCAATTTTTTGAGTACATTTTATGGGTACTTACTTTCCATTGCAATTGAGAAACGCCAAAATGAGTGCATGAGATCACTCATAGGAGGGAGTTGAACTGCCCAAAGAGAGACACATTGATAAAAGGACAATGGGCAAAAAAGGAAAGTTACATACATTGGGGGTTTCTTTGCAGCCTACGTTTTCATGAGATTCTAATCGCACCCCTCTTTTCTTTCTCAGCACCCACACGCAAAAAAACGTTATTAATAACGCTTGTGCAGTCTACCTTGGCTCCACCGTAATTAATCATCCAAACCACCTACTGTATTTTACAAACAACAATGCCTAGATCATTCTTTTAAAAAATCAAACTAATTAGAAATTGATAAGTTCCCCATTTCTATTGAAAACAAGGAAACGGCTAAATTTTTCGACCGTCCATTATTTTCGAGGCAAATTAGAAACTTACCGACCTTGCATTAACAAAAATTTTTGCAAGAATAATCTAAACATTATTATTTACAGGATAGACGATTTCGATGATTAAACTGAGACCAAGATGGACTCACGTCTTATTTCCGTTCAGTTGTCAGGAATGTTGTGCAAGAAAGTTAGTCCTGGGAAAGTGAATTGAAGTGAAGTAAAGGAAAATAAAATATATTTTCCTTCGAGTGTTCATTTGACAAAGGAATTATATAGGAAAACTAAAACTTAGTTGTTCAATTGCCAAGGAAAAGAAACTTATGGGAAACTTCTTTTGTCTTGATTCAATAGTTATTTCGAATAAAAGTAATTTTGGGAGTTATATATCTGGGCAAAAAATTAATACACACGAATTGCTACTTTTGAATCATTAAGCAACTCTAAAATAAGCCATAACAAATTATTTAGACTGATTTGTTTGGTTTAATAAGTCAGTTGACTTTTTTTGTCTACTCAACTTTTTCATATCTATTTATTTCGTGTTAAATTTTTATGGATTATTGGTTTATTTCGACGAGAGGAATAAGAAAAATAAAAATAATGGTTGAAATTCTAATTTTTTTGAATAAAGATAAAAACAAGTCAAAAAGTTTTTTTTTGCTTATTTTTCTCTTTATTCAAAGAATTTTGAGTTTCGTTCTTAATTTTTTACTTTTTCAATTTCTCTCGTATAGACGAAAATAAAAAATTGACTCAAACTAATAAATACAATAAAAATTTAATAAAAAAAATAAGCCAACTGGTCGGCTTATGTGGATGCTTTAAAGATGAGTAGATAAGATAAAATAAAACCAATTTCAACCAGCAGTGATTAATTTGTGGGTACAAACAAAACAAAAGACTGATAAAAATTAGAGACACACATCTATAAAATCAATATATTGACTATGTTGCCTATATGTATAGTAGAAAATAAAAAAAATAGAGAATGATACGAAATAGGAGAAATGAAGGGGGTGAGGGAGAACGTTGGCGCAAAAAAATTGAGAGTGGAGAGAGGTTAGAACTTTCCCGCGACGCTAAATTCCATATATTTTGCAGGATCAGTTTTAAGGGAAAGTAAGTCCTGGTGGGAAAATTATTTTCCAGGATCCTATCAATTTCCTGGTACTGAACACTCCAAACTATGTGGGAAAATTAACTTTGCCTTCTTTTCCCATACTTTCTTGACAACTGAACGGGTAATGTTTTTTGAATCTGAATACCGAGAAAAAAGGGGAGTGTGTATAGAATTTTGCCGACGTTTTCCGTTAGGGAACTTTCGTTTGGTGCCGTGACGCTTGACTTCTGGCCTCCCAACATAACGGCTTCCGTCACCGCTTTAAATACTTGGGGGGCTTTCCATCAGCTTCTGTCCCACCTCTTCTCTCTCTCCTCTCTCCTCTCTCTCTTGCGTGAACAAGCAGTTTGGTATCTTTCTATCTCTGTGTTTTTTTTCTCTTGAGTGAGATCTCAGTCATTGCACTTCCAACGTTGTTTGTTTTATTCTTTGTCGGAAGTCAATATTATTGACATCAAAAAATGGGAAAGAAAGACCAGCAGAGTCATGAGAAGAGAGAAACAGAGAGAGTTGAAGCCGTGCTTCACCTCCTCAGAAAACAAGCCCCTCTCTCCCTCAAGCAGGTACACCATTCGTTCATCTTTTTTCTTTTTTTTTGGTTTTTTGATTCTACGGTCAGGGTGTCTGGGTCTTCTTATGCGCATCTTGATTATTCTCATCCCCAATCTGGTCAGGATCAGGCCATCCACGTCGAGAATAAGAGATTAACAAGAAATTAGTACATTTTTTTACGGTCTGACCCGAAGAACTGAATCTGATCAATTGTGTGAGAACTAGACCCAGGCACCATTCACCAACCAACCGGACCAAACCTTGTGGGTGTCTGAAAAATGTTTGATTTTTGGCAGGAGAAGTTTTGCAACAAAGCTTGTGTTGAGAGGTTTCTAAAATCAAAAGGTGATAATGTCAAGAAAGCTGTGAAGCAGCTGCGAGCTTGTCTTTCTTGGAGAGAGAGTGTTGGCATTGGTAATCCCTCTCTTTTTCTTCGCATTAATATGATATTTGTTTGGTTTTTTTTTAATAATCGGATGAAAAGAAAAAAAAAAAACAGTTTTGTGCAGAACACTATTTGGAAAATTGTTTTTGGAAAAAAAAAAAATGACGTGTTTTGTCATGGCTTCAAAATGGGTTTTTGCCAGGTATAAATTAGTCGAGTTATGAGCAAGTCAACTTATATATTCTAATTTCTGTGTTATCAGAACAAAAATATGGGTTTGGATGGGTATTGAAAAGAAATTTTTTAGAAGAATTTTTGAGATAGTGTTTGGTTGGATTTTTGGAAATGAGAATAATAAGTTAATGATTGGAGAAAGAATGAGAATAATGAGGTAATGAGTGGAGTGAGAAAAGTTAAAAATGATTGGGAAAATAAAAATTCTTTTTGAAAACTTTTTTTGAAAATGGGATGAAAATGAAACCAAACAAAGCAAGTTTTCAGCACATTCTATCTATAACTAAGCTTCAAAAACCATTTGCCATTTTTTTTTTTTGGATTTGTAAAGAAATTGAGATAACTAAAAGAAATAAGAAGCAAAACAAATTCCTCAATTTATGTTCTCTCAATCTTTTTTGTTTTCCTTCCTAATTTTCTCACTGTTGGGAGTTTATCTTTTATCCCGGGACCCTATAGCTCCATGAAAAGTTTTATTTAAATTCGGACCGTTGAAAATACTTTTAGATGGTTGAGATGCTGCGCTACACGGTGCAACGCGCTTCCATCTTTTCCTTCCACAAGTTCCGAAACACTTGCTAAAACTTTTTCAACGTATCTTAAATCTCTTTGTATTTTTTTTCTTTCCACTTTTTGGTTTTGCATCACAAGAATATCACCTTTTATTCTTTAGTCTTTTCTGCTTTCAGTTTGAATTTGCCGTTAAAGTATTCACAATTAAAGTAAATTAGTAATTGAAAAGAACAAAACTGAATCTTTTTGGTCTGTTCCGTTGTTGTTTCAGCATAAATTATATATTTTAGAATGCCCTTTGAAATTTAAATTATTTATTGTGATCCTTTTTTAATTATGATTTTTATTATCGTGTTTTGAGTACAGACCATTTGATAGCTGACGAGTTCTCAGCTGAGCTCGCGGAAGGCGTGGCTTACGTCGCTGGTCACGACGAAGAATCGCGACCAGTGCTGGTAATTTTCACTTAATTTCTTCCTAATTTCTCCTTAAAAATCAACCTATAAATGTGTGGAAACATATATATGTTAATTCGATCCTATTTTTCGAGCAGCTTTTCCGGATTAATCAAGACTACCAGAAGTTCCATTCACAAAAAATGTGAGTGTACGGTGAAGTTAGTTTTGCTATATACTGAGTACATGTTTTTTTTTTTTGTATATATAAAATATGTGACAATTTATGTGATTTTTATTTTTTTTCTGAATTTCCTAGGCTTACTCGGTTGCTGGTGTTTACACTTGAAGTTGCCATACAAACCATGCCCAGAAATGTTGAACAACTTGTTATTCTCTTTGATGGAAGTAAGTCTTCTGTCGAATGACTATATTGCCCTTTTTAAACACATTTGGAGCATCTGCAATGCTATGTTATTTCACATTTCCATTTCCTCTCAAGTAAAATAAAAATACTACTTTGCCATTTCTCCAGCCAAATTCGGCCCCACTATTTATCGGAAATATCCAACCAAAAGCTAGCTTAACGACAGTTCAATTGACTTAAGCTGATAGCTTTTGGTTGGATGTTTCCCGCAAAAAATTGGTAATTAATTATCATTATTTTTACTTTTCTGATTCCTTACGTCGAGATTAAAGAAAAGACGTGCAAAATTCGACGCAAACTAATAAACCCGAGAAAAAATTGAATAAAGACACCCAAAGAATCGAAAAACCAAAGTTTTGGATTGGACGACTGTTTTGTCGGCCAGTCCAAGACTCAGTCCAATCCATAACTTAGGTCCCATTTCACTAACTCAAAAAGCCAACTTATTGTGATTTTCGAGACAGATCATTCTCTCATAATACATCACATAAATAGCCGTGAAAAACCGAAAACCCCAAAACACAACCCCCTTAAGACTATTTGGAATTTCATGGCTCTCATCACTCTCCAAATCTCACCACAGGCTTTTGCTCAAGCAGCTGCAGCAATGATTGTAACATTCCACTGTGGATTTTTTTGAGTCTGAATTTGGTCCCCTACAAGCCACGCCTAATTATCACTGCAATCAATGACTGCAGCATTAAAAGTAAAACTACAAAACAGTGATTGTCCACACATGCATATATACACAGATCCAAGCTGACTGCAATTGTCAATTGTGTCGGAAAATGCCCGGAGTGCCCTTGTTATGTCGTGGTCCGTGCCTAAAAGTTGTCAGCTGTGTAGGGGTATAAGTGGTCATTATGTTCAATTATCATAACCCATCAAGTGCCCTGATTTGGCTTTTTTTCTTTACACTGGGCTAGATCTAGGTGGACAGTAGATGGGCTTTGATTGTGGGGTGTGTCACTAACTTGGTTTTTTTAGCTTTTTTATGTGAGAGTTCGAAAAATGCGTTGGCTTTTTATGGTTTTTTTATGTGATGTACTGTGAGGCCGGGGATGACCTGTCTTGAAAAGCGCAATAAGCTGGCTTTTGACTTTTTGAATTAGTGGAACGGAACCTGAATATATAATAACTATTGGGTACGATGGAGTAATTATTCAGTAGTTTAGAACCACGACCGCGTGATGGACAGATAAATCAAGAATTGTATATTTATGTGGAGCTCATATATTTAATCGTGGAGCCAGTATACTTAGTCACGAAAACCCATAAAATGGGTAGTGCTGGAGTATTTCAGAGACCATCGCATGATCGTGCTCTGGGAGCACCATATAATAAGACGGGGATGATGCTGTTTTGGCTATTTCTTCGAGAACATCCAATAAAATTGTAACGTTATAGAGATGTTGTTTTGACTATGGTATGGTAATTTGATAATACTATGGGGGTGAATTTATGCAGGCTTTTACAGATCGGGTTCAGCTTTTATGAATATGTTGGTGTCAACATTGAAGATGCTGGCCGAGTACTATCCGGGTCGGGTTTACAAGGCTTTTGTTATTGACCCACCTTCCCTCTTCTCTTATCTTTGGAAGGTAACTAAGGCTTAATCCCAAATTAAGAGGGACTACGATTCACTGCATGATCTTTTATCTGACATAAAATGAGATCCACTACAATTTCGACAACAGAATAATAAATATTGATATCTTAATAGTAATGGATGATCGGAGTTTAGATGCTTATTGCTTTCAAAATCTATCTTATATAAATATTGATATCTGATTAACTTGATTTTCTTTTTGATAACGTATATTCAGATTTTACACAATGAATGGCTCATATCGTTGAGTGTATATCCGCGCTGATTTGAGCCGTCTATTTCTCTTTCCTAAATATTTTCGAGAAAAGTTTTCATGAATCCTAATATTTTTTTCGTTTTTTTTTTTTTTGTACTACATGAAGGTTACACAAAAGATCTTATTACAAATGGTGTGGTGGTTTTATTGCAGGGAGTACGCTCATTTGTTGAGCTGGCCCCACTCACCACAATGGTGTCATCACTAGACTTCGACGAGTCAATGGATTTCAACGACTTCTCAACCTACCAAGGTTCCTCGTCCCTCCGATTCAACCCATCAACGGCCAAGATCGGTTCTTGCTCTTCCTCCCGTTTCGCTTTCACTGTCTCACACCACCTTGACTCCCTCAAGCCGTGGTACCTCACCTTCGCCGACACGTCAGCATCCAAAGTAGGCCCCACCGCCCCATCCCCTTCTTCTCTCGTGGGCCCGGCTCTCATCTCCCCTCTCAACGCCCGGTCCCACTCGTTCGCATCACCGGTTTACAGGACGCCACGCGGCAACATCAACAGCTACAAAAACGGACTCTTCCCGTCGACCCCATTGCCGCAAAAGACCCAGAAAGTGGACCCCACAAGTATCCACCATCCAAGGACTCCGAAACCCTCCTTCCTCCAATCACCGGCTTTGTTCTTCAGAAAGGAGTGCCACGTCAGCAAGTCCGAGAAATCTCGAGATTCGTTCCTCCCGTTTCTGGCGTTCCATCGTCGACCGTACAACGAGAAGATTTACAGATCAAAGATGAGGCCGCCGTTAAGCGGGCTCATCTCCATCGTCTCCGCACAGGTCAATCGCCGCCACGTGTCGGTCTCCCAACGGTTTTGATCGAATTAAAACAGTGTATATAGCAATATCTTATCTAATGTTCATGAAAAGAGGCACCACGTGTAATAATTGACTTTCATTGTTATTTTCTTAGTTCAATGTCAAAGAAATTAATTATTATTTATGATTTATTTTCCTGTTTTTTGCCCGTTGATTTTGATTTCCAATGCCATCAAATGAGACTACGTGCTAAGTGGGATGTGAATTTGTGTGCTTTTTATTTATATGTTTGATTTTGGGCTATGTGGCCTAGCTCACACTGAGGTCTACGTTTTGGGTCATGGAAAGACAAAGCATAGGAAGAATGATAGCGTGGTCGAGACGGTGAAGATTTGCATTGGGAAATCATAAGTCAATACATAAACAAGTGTTTTCGTATATACTAACTATTCAGTAGTCTCGGAACATAGTCAAATGGTGTTCACGGTCACTTCAATATCACACATTACCGTGAGATTCATAAACTTAGTTGTGCGTCCCATAAAAATGTGTGGTGCTAAAGTATTAACCCTGAACAGCACGTGTGTGCTCCGAAAGCACTAAATAATTAGAGTTTTGTATGTATGGTAAAGTATTTGGCAACATGGAAGATGAAAACATTTTGATAGAAGTTCAGATTTGGTGAAAGTTTTGATAGATAAAAACATCTTTTACAAGAGATTTGAATTCCAGCGGATGTGTCAAATAGTGAATTTATTGGAAAATATTTGACTCGGCATGTCACTCAATATAACTTCAGGGGTTGGTTGGGTAGTCAAGACAAGGAGTTGGTTGAATGACTAAACTTGATACTTAGGCTCCGTTCACTTGTTAAGAAAATTAGTGCAGGAAATTATTTCCGATTTAAGCAGGAAAATTAAACATTTTTCGTACTTTCTTTTCCTTTCTACTAATTTTCTCACTTTGAGGTATCAAGTTCGAAACCACTGTAACGACTCAACCTGACTGACCCATTGACCCACTTTCGGCCTAAACTTGGCCTTAAAAGATATACTTAAGAAGGTGACATGTAGCCCTAAGTGAGTGTTAATATACCAAGTTGAACTCTAGCTCCTAACCAATGTGGGACTAATTACTTGCTTCCCCCAAATCCGGACTATTACAATCTTCTCCCAATAGGGATCAATGTTCTCGTTGCATAATCTCAACAATCTCTCCTGGGGTTCGTGGTAGCAGAGCGCATCCTACCCTACTACTAGTACCAAGGGGGCGGGGCTCTAATACTATTTAAATTTCACGACCCGACCCGACCGACCGACCATGAATCCCCTTTCAACACAAACAGTTGGCTTTAAAAGGTATACCTAAGAAGGTAACATGTAAGCCAGGTGGGTGTGAAACTCTAACCCCCAACAAACGTAGTATTAGTACTCGATCACTTCCCCCAAATTCAGGGTATTACAAAACAAATATTGAGATTAGTTTGGTTCGGCCTTTCATCTTGATCAACAACATGACCAATCTTATCATATGAAAGGTTCACATAGGCGATGTAAGAACCTTTGAGAGCTTATGTATATAAAATCGCTTTCTATAATGATGATTATTATAAAATCCAATGTTGTATGGTAATAATGGACTGTGAAATTTATTATGGTTATGAATAACTATGTGTGCCACTATAAGAAATTTCTGGGTCTGCCATCCCACGATATTGTTGGAGCCCATTATGGAACTCAGATCTTTTGAATGGGTAGTGTCCGACATTATGAACAAAATCTGTACCTAGATTAGCTATTGGTGGCAAATGGTGGCTAGTTTTTGCGGTAGAGTTTTTAGATGTCTTACACTGTATTTCGAGATCAAGTCTCATTCTCTCATTCCCATGTAATAGATTAGAAACGACGAACACACAAAAAAAAAAAACCTATTGGCGGATTAAAAAAAAAGAAAAGCTATTGAAGTAAATACTTAATCCGCATTTACTTCTGGTAAATTAATGACGGAAAATGCTTATGTGGCAAACGAAAAATGCTTAAAATACCAAAAAAAAATGCTTAAAATACTGGAAAAAATGATTAATCTCTAAAAAATAATGAAAATTTTAAAATACCGGAATTTTTTTTTAGCACTTTTAGGAGTTTTAGGATTAATAGCTAAAAATGAAAAAACTCATAAATCAATACAAAAATACTAGCATCCACGTGTCTTTCTCGTCAAATTGTAAACCGCCTAGAGAATTAACGTTGGTAAATTCATTAGTAGAATGAAAAATACTCCGTATAAGTTCTTGACATGTCAATTCTCACTCCTTCGTCTTTGGTAGCATACTGGTCATTGTGTTGAAATTAAGCATTGTGGCTTTGCTTTTGATAATAACCTAATAATATCATGTTTGCAGATTGTTGAACAAACGTAGATTTTCAAAACAAACATCTCAACAACGCAAGTGACAAATATTTAAATGCAAAAAAAAAAAAAAAAAAACTGAGTACGTCTTGATATTCCCTAGTACCGACATATCATTATCAAATCTAGTTTGATCAACTTGGTAATTTGAAACCCAATATCAAGTTGATAATTTGAAACCTACTTCCATTTCACGTTCAGGTTGTGAGTTTATTGTCATCTTATACGAATTTTTTTTAACCTCGATCCATATTTATATACTTTGTTGATTCCTCGTCGATACGAATGATTAATCTCCAAAAAAAGTCATCAGACAAATTTCATAAACCTTTTGTCTAATGATTTTTTTCCGGTATTTTAAAATTTTCATAATTTTTTGTCATTTTTTTTAGAGATTAATCATTTTTCAGTATTTTTTAAGCATTTTGTTTTTTGGTATTTTAAGCATTTTTCGTTTGTCACATAAGCATTTTCCGTCATTAATTTGACGGAAGGGAAAAATTGAAATTCGTCTGAAACTATAAGAACAAAATTGACATAAAATATTTTGCAAGGACAAAATTGAAACTTGGTGTATTTTTTAGGGACTAAAATAGTAGATACTTCAATTATTGTTTTAAGTGAGAGTGGTAAAATATAAGGCCCTCCAAGGTTGGACTTCTTTATGCCCCGCCCTAATAAAAAATACACCAAAGTCTAAAAAAAATATCATCATTTTGCATGCTTATTGAATATTTTTATGTGTTGGTCAGTCCATTATTATATATAAACATCTACCACTACACATTTGTTTTCAACTGTGGCGGAGAGTTGGCAGGAATAAGTGTCGTAGATTCTTTTTTGTCATTAAAGTCAAAATGCAACTTCTCAAAGTAAAAAATTACTATAATTTTTACCTAATCATTTAAAGAAATATTCAGAGTTTTTTTTTTGTCATTCGTCATTCCTAATCTATTACATGGAGAGGGGGAAATGTGACTCGATCCCGGAATGCAGTATAGGCTAGCCACCACTTGCGAAATATTCAGAGTTAAAAATGTTAAAAGTTTGGATATTTCTTAATAAAAAAAAGAAGAAGCTTAATGTCATAATTTTTTGAAGAATAGGTTTGATTCCATCTACTTTATGTATGAAGGAATTTTAAGTGATACAACCGGATAAAATTCCTAGAGCCATCGATCCCATGATGGTTGAGCTCTTACGAATGAGCACGTAGTATCCAAATTTATGAACAAAATATGCGTTTATACCTCACACTTAGTCTCCGAACTTATGAACAAAATATGCGTACCTCACGAAACTCTTCATTTTTTTTTTCCCTGAGAAATCAGAACGTAATAAACTTTCGAAGGAACCATTGTTTCAATAGTTTTTGGTCGAGGTGGTAAAATATAAAGCCCCCTCAGGTTGGATTTTGTTACACAAAAGTTTGTAAACTTATGAACAAAATATGCTTGTTGATTTTTGTAAATTTGTTTGCAAATTGTCAGTCCATTATCATAACCATTTACCATGCCACTAGGTCCACTACTCATCGAATTCATCTATGGCAGAGAGTTGGTAGGAATAATAAGGGCTTGTTTGTTTGGGTTTTCGGAACCGGGTTTCGAAAACCCTCCCTTGTTCGGTTTCCTCAATGGCTGCCCTTTGTTTTTTTTTGAAGGGTTTTGAGATCCGGTTCTCAAAAACTCATTTGGGTTTTCAACAAGGGTTTTTAAGAGTTTTGAGAATCGATTCTCAAAAATCCTTCCAAACAAGGTGTAAGTGTCGTTAAAATGGAGCTACAAAATAAAATAAAAAAAAGTCAAAATGGAGCTACTCAATTTAGTCAAAATTGCAGTCTGTTTGAAACAGAGAAGTGATGGGCTTTTTGTTGGAAATGGAAACAGTTCACACATGAAAACAACAACATATACTACAAAAAAAAAAAAAACAAAGGAAAAAACAAAGGAAAACAACTTTATGTGTATGTTTTGCATGACTTTGTTTTGTCTGATACCCATTTTTTCTTAACCGATCAAAGGTTCTCTTGGGGCTCACGTACATGGGTTTTTTTTTTCCCGTTGGCCATGGTGTCCGGACCAGCTTACGTGCAGTGGCGGAACTAGAATTCGGACACGGGGTGATACCTCTCAATGGAAATTTAGTTGCAAGAAATTAATTTCTTGCAGCTTGATCCCAAAAATCAAATCTTGGTCAATCGTGTGGGCAGTGAAGTGGTTTGTTTTGTTATCTTGTTAGGCCCCATTCCACTAACTGAAAATAGCCAAAAAGTCAGCTTATTCCTAAAATCAAGGCAATCACTCTTTCACAATACATCACATAAAAAATATGAAAAAGCCAAAAAACTCTTTAGTGGATTTCCCCGTTAGTGTTGCTTGTAACATGTAAACTAGGGTCTGTTTTGTAATCTGCATTGAGATTCAATGTGGACAAATTAAGGCAGTGTTTGTCATTACGTGGATCTTGGAGTTTCTCCCTTGATTGGTAATGGGTCAAAACAGTACAAGCCTACTACATGGACCAAAATATTATTGTGCACTGTGCAGTGCAACTATGGGCAACCAAAAAAAGAATTGATCCAGACAAGACAACAAGGGGTGTTTTGGTTAAATAATTGAGACATATAATTATTTTGTCTGTGTTCAATTTTTTTTTTTTTTTTTGCATTTTTAAGTTTGCGTTAATTTTTTGTTGATTATTGATTCGTCACGACGTGAGCGATCGAAAAAGCAAAAAATTATCAATTTTTTTTTTTGCATTTGTTAGTTTGCCGGCCTCAATTTTTTGTTGATTATTGAAGAATCGAAAATGTAAACAATTATTAAACAAACTAACATTTAAGTGATTCATGAAAAAAATAATCCAAAAATTTGTCTGTTTTGGGTTATTTTTTTATGATGTTGATCATAATTGTTTTTTAATATTTAGATTCCTTTCATCGAGACAAACCAATAATGTACAAATTATCGACGTGAAACTAACAAATGTGTAAAAATTGAATAAGAACAAAAAATTAATTTGACTCAATTATTTAGCCAAAACACCAAAATGAGACTTTTGGTAGATTTTATAGAATGAAACTTAAATAAGTTTGGCATAGAAAAGTCATAGATTTCAGCACTTTGTACCTTGCCTATGCATGGTCCTTAATTTGCATAATTGCACCCCCTTAATGCTCTGAGTATTTCTTTGTTTCTTGTTTTTTCAATTCAATTAGAATGGTTAATGTATAAAAAAGGATGCACAAATTTGAGAGAGTGAGTAGTACCTTTATTTTCCCCTAGACGATAGGGTGACTACCTTTTCTTTTCTTTTTTCTTTTTTCTTTTTTTGCGAGTAGAGAGAAAATTCTTATTAAACCAATTCATATTTTTTTGCGAGTAGGATGCACAAATTCTTATTTTTTCAATTCATTACACGGGTGAAAGGCGCCGGCGACTGAATGACTACCTTGAAATATAATCATGTATGAGCATGTATACGTATATCTTCACTAGCATTGTGAATTTTCTAGTCCTGTCATGGATGGCGCCTAGTTTTAAATGGACGAGAAGGAGATTTAGTCGAGGTGCGTGCAAAATCGCCCAGACACTCTGACCGCCAAACCCAAAAAAGAAAAAAGAGTGGACCTTGAGGAAATGGACTTCATATTGTGGTTCAATATAATGATGGGCTGTGGGCCATGTCATGCGGGCTAGTTAGTGTGTATTACAAGGCTCATGTGGTGGTTCCATAATCGAAAGAGGGGGGAGGGGGAGGACCATAAAGGCTTTGAGGGAGTCAAATTTAGGTTTTCAGATTTGGGCTTCCAATATCGGCGGTAGTAGTGGCGACAGTGTGACACCTTCTCCAACGGCTCTGGCGGTTTTTATTTTCATGTATTTTCTGTTTTTTGTTTTCTTTTTCCTTTTCTGTATTTTATTTTTTAGGTTGCTTTATCCGTACTTTTATTTTTATATAAAATTCTCTCTACTGGAAAAAAAACAAAAAAACCCCTCAAGCTTGAGACCTGGATGCCACACTTCAAGCATGGTAATCGTTTCTAAGAATAGAGTGGGCCTTGGGCCTAGTGGACCGATAATCTCACACATGTCATTGTCATTGTGGTTCAATTTGATGATGGGCTGTGGACCATGTCATGTGCGGGCTCGTTAATGCATTTGTATTAAATGCTCATGTGGTGGTGGTTCCATAATCAAAATAGGGGCCTGGAGTGGGACCATGTTGTTCGCTTCATTTGCAAAAAGTACCCAACATTTCTAGTATTTTGCATTGTCAGAACAATTCAGTCCTATAATGTTTTTTCTGAGTGACATAAATTAGTGACAACTTTCCCATATGGGCTGAGGTTTATGATAAATACACTCGCGTAAACTTTATAAATACACTCGAGTATAATACACTAAGGGCTCGTTTGGATGTTGTACAAGGAAGGGGATGAAGCAATCTGGCTTCTGCGTTTTTTTTTTTCCGATCTGCAGAACGGCTTCTGTTGGAAGAAGAAGAAGATGATGTCGGTCCAATAAAAAGAGAGGGAAAATTTCATCAATACTCCCTAGGTTTACCTTTGAGTACAAATTCCCCCTCTAACTATAAGAAATAATTCTCCCCTCCCTAAGGTTTATGTGACATATATGGTGATTTTATTTTAGAGTAGAACTTATTAAAAATAATTATTATAGCTTAACAATTAAGTATATCAAATTATTATAGCTTAACAATAAAGTATAACAACTTAACAATTATTGAAAAGTATATCAAATTAATTAATTTTGGTATTTATATAATTATTTATATGCATAATCTAATTTATGCATTACAAAGGGCAATCAAGTTTTACATTATCTACCATCTTTATCTCCCTTTTTTAATCATTCATCCAAATCATGTACTATTTAATCCACCTTTCTTATATGTCACATCAATGTGGAACCACCCTTCTTATTTAATCCCCCGACTATTTTATCCCCCCTTAATATTTAATCCCTCCCAAATCAATACGTCATCCAAACGGGCCGTAACAGTGACGGATCCAGAAATTACATAAATGGGTCACCTTTCAAGCATGATTTTCGGATAAGAGATAGGATCAACTCGGTACATTTAAGGTCAATACTCTAATTTAAAAAACGCATATTGAATGAAACCAACAAACCTCTTGCATGTTGAATATCGTATGATCTTTATGTACTTGATCAATTGACAAGTAACAGTGAATCCTCCCACATGAAAATGTGAGACATAATGAATGAAAACCTACGCAAAGGTGTGGAGTCCCCATTCCACCAACTTAATTATAAGGTGACCGATAATAAACAAGCTGAAAGAGGCTAGGAGTTAATTGTTCGAAACTTAACCATAGCTTCAAAAAATATATTTACATCATGATTTGTTTACGAGGCGATCTGGTCTTAAACGAATTGAAATTAAACATATCTCAAGCAGATTTAAGATTTCAAAATCCTAAGATATATGAATGAGCTCACGTTAACTAATTCGAATTTGGTTTAAAACTATATGAGTGTTAAAAAAAAAATTCACGCTTGTAATATTATCTACTGTAATAATAAGTCAATCTAGAATGAGTTTTTAACAAGCGAATGCGAACTTAAACTCGAATAACTTGGTTCGTTTATCAGTATTAATCATACAAGGGAGACAGCAACCTGATTAGTTGTTACGTTCATATTACTCAAAGCTTAATTTCTCCCTCAAATCTTTAACAAGATCTCCTACTTTTGGAAAAGCTTCACGGGGTAAATTTTTTATTATTATTATTATGTTGTGACCACGGGCTCACTTTCTGTTGGACACACTCATCAAAAAAGTTTGTGGCAGTTAGTTGAAAATCCCACTTACTGCAAATGATTGAGTTAATTTTGTCCTCATTATTGAATTCTTTGCAAGAAATCTTTCTGTCGCCCATTAACTAGTAAAGTTTTATTGGATATTGGAGTAAAACATTGTGAGATCCAGAAAAGTCTATAGCAATTTTTTTATTGAAAAATGCTAAATTCCCGAAAAATTATCCCAAAAGTGAATCAGAGGTTCAGATAAATATTCAAGTAAATCTATATTGGTTTCCGAAAGTGGGTACCTAGCATTGCTGTTTTCTATTGCCAGATATTGTCACGTGTAACCTTTGCCAAGTTAACGGTGATAGTAATCACTAATGATACCCGTGCCAACAGAGCTCTAGACCTACATGACATACTTGGCAAGGCAACTAGCGGTGTCTTATCAGATTTGTGGCTTTGGGAGTTCATTGATGCGGTCATACTTGGTTGGAGTCTGTCTAATCGTTTGAGTGCTTGTTATCTTTTGTCTTTGAATAGCATTTTATCTCTTTTGAAACTGCATATTATAGATTTATAGGCATGAATTTTAAGCAGAATGTGTGTCAGGCATTATGCCCAGATTGGGATGAAATACATTGACTGCATGCATGCCTTGTGTTTTTCTCGTTTTACATTAGTTTGACAATTGATTTGGCTTGTCCAAGATATGTGTAATACTGTAATGTGCTATTCAATATGATCTTAATTGTTGAGAAAAAGTAAGCTAAAAAAAAAAAAAATTCATTTTCATTTTATTTTTGAATTCTTATTTTGAATTTTTTTTAACGAAAGTGTAAGAAAATAGTAGCAAAAGATAATAAATGTTTGGAAAGAAGTTTAGAGGCCTTTTCTGGAAATGGCAATCTACGACATTTGCAATTCTTATGGTTGAAAGTAGCCAAGAAAAGAAAAGAAATCAGAATTTGAAAAAGTTTACTATTCCTAAAATCAAATTTGTGTCTTTTAAACATTTCAAACAAGAAATAATCCATATGCTTTTGCACCATGTTTTAATGAACTGCTTATTAAATACAAAAGCCAAGGTAGGAACTCATGAAACTTATGTTTCTTAATTATGCAATTAGAGACCATTTCTCTTATTTTTTTTGTGTTTAAGTTATAGACAAAAGTCAGATTGTATCTGTCATTTGGATTTTTCGAACTTTTCAGTTAATGTATGTGAGGAGAATAACCTGTATCGTAAGTCAAAAAGTAAAAAAAATCCAATATAATATAAGAATAGTAGGAAATAATGGTACTTTTCCAACCTCTGCTAAAGAAAAAAAGGAAAACTTTTCCAAACTCTAAACTTAATTTTCTTTCGTTTTACTATTTTTTCCTACAGTTCAAACTTTGTATACATAAACCAAGGGCTTATAGCCTAGCGGTTGTCTCCTGGTTCTACCACAAATGGGATCAGAGTTGGAATCTCGATAGAGGCATTTGAGGTTTAGGGCTATGGATAGCTTCTAGTCCCCTCCATATTAACTTACTAACTCCTCGCTAAATTCCACTGATATATTTCGAATGACAAAAAAAAAAGAAAATCTCTGTATACATAAATAAAAAAGAACAAAGTCATATAAAGAACAAATTTACTATATCATTCTCAAGTAACGATAAAGAAAGGGAAAAACTTTTGTCATGTTTTGGGGGAAGCAAACGAAAAAGAAGGAATAAATCTTTTGTCTCTTTTTAATTTTTGCCCCTCACACACGTCATTTTCCGCAAAATTTGCCTGCAATTAGCGACATTGTCACTTTTCCTTTCTTTTGAAAAGATTCGATTCCTCAGACATAAAACAAAACCCATCTCAATCTCACACCAGAACTTTCAGCAGCAGCAGCAACCAGATTTCAAAACCAAATACAGTAATTGGCAAGTGGGTATCTGATTTCCTCTCACATTGGATTCCATTCTGGTATGAGAAGCTTTTACTTTACTTTCTCTTGCCCATTTCTCACTCCTATTTTTATTTCTCATCACACCATTGTTTATAACAAGAAACCCAAAAGTTCAAACTAGGGTTTACTTCCTTTTTTTTGTTGTTGTTGTTCTGTGAAAAATGAGGGATTTCGTAGCCGGCCCCAATTGATTGGGACATAAGGCTTGGTTAAGTTTGGTTTGAAAAATGAGGGATTTCCCATCTTGTTTTGGTGAAAATGGAGTTCAAGTAGCAGATGCTTCATGTTCAAGTGTAGGTAATAAAGCTTCTCAAAATGTAGTTACATGCGTGTATAAGTGTAAGTTATTTGGTCAATCTTGGTTAATCTCCATTACATGGAGCAAGAATTTCATGGGTCAATGCTTGAGTGTTGAAATTGATGATTTGTTGAATCAATGTCTTTGCAAAGTTGATGTGAAACCTTCTTTGTTCTCTAAGAGAAAAGGGTCCAAGTGCTTGGAAATAAATTCTAGTGAAGTTGATTTGTTTTGGGACCTTTCTTCAGCAAAATTTGGATCTGGGCCAGAGCCTTTAGAAGGGTATTACTTGGCATTGGTTTGTAATGGGAAAATGGTCCTGTTAATTGGGGATCTGAAGAAAGAAGCAAGCAAAAAGACCAATTCAACCCCTGCTCCCTCAGCTGCAATTTTCATCTCCAAGAGGGA
This sequence comes from Gaultheria prostrata, assembly GCA_036023075.1. NCBI lineage: Eukaryota > Viridiplantae > Streptophyta > Magnoliopsida > Ericales > Ericaceae > Gaultheria > Gaultheria prostrata. The sequence continues at coordinate 50,637 of JAXBDA010000778.1, read as the reverse complement.
AAACATTTTTGGGAGTAGGGTTTTTGGTACTAAGGCTCAATTCTGTGATAATGGACCAGTTCATGGCCTCACAATTGAATGTGATACTGTAAGCGACAATGATCCGTGCCTTGTGATTCGAATAGATAGTAAGACGGAGATGAAGGTGAAGCGCCTGAGGTGGAAGTTTCGCGGGAATCAGATCATTTGGGTTGATGGTTTACCAGTAGAGGTTTTCTGGGATGTCCATAACTGGTTGTTTGGTACGGACTTTGGGAGTGCGATTTTCATGTTCCAAACTTGTTTGTCAGCTGAGAAGTTGTGGGATAGCCAAACTTTTTCAGATCCTTGGCCTTGTTCACGGAGTTTTAGGGAGTCTAAATTGTCGAGTCTTGGTTTCTCATTGATTTTGTATGCCTGGAAGAGTGAATAGATGTGTGCTCTTCTTCTTACGATTGATTACATATACTTTTATTGAGATGATTTAGTTAAGTTTATATGATGAATTATATCTGCTATTGTAGCTAAGTTGGTATTGCAGTTTTTGCTCCTTTCCTCGATTGATGAGGATGAACAATGGTTTAATTCCGTGTGAACGAGTGAGATTGAAAACATGCATTATTTTTGTTTCAAGGATATCTTGCTGAGGGTCATCAGTTGTGTTCAACACTGAAAGCTCTGCTTTTGAATGGAGAAACATGCATACCATATTAAACCACCTTCATCATTCCTTTTGTTAGTTTTCTGGAAACATATAGTAAGAGCATCTCCGGGAGCCTCAACAAAGCTCCGGCGAGGCCAAATGACTCTCTTCTCCCCTAGCCATCCTAGTACCTCGCCACATATCTTGAGGTACTGTAGCCTCGCTTTCTCCTCTCCCGCCGGCGTGCAAACTGAAAGAAGGCACTCGCCGGAAATCTCCACGTCGACGGGGGGAAAAATTGATCCTAAAATTGTTTTGATACCAGAAGGTTGTAGCTCTCGTCGAGACGATTCTAGTGGTGCAAGACTCGTCGCCGACAGAGTCTTGTGGTGGACGCACGCGCCGGAGAGTTGGATCCACTCTCGGCGTGTGTTGCGCACGCGCCTGTGGGAGGAAGACGAAGATCAAAGTGTTTTAAATTTTGTTGAGGCAAATGACTAGACTGTTGGGTGTTGGTGGCTAGGCAAAGCAAAATTTGGTACTACTTTTCCAGCCAAATATGTCTATTTTTTTTTTTAACTGCTATGTCTAATTTTTGTTGAGACTGATGGAGATGCTCTAAGAGGCTAGTACAACCATGCAAGGTTTAATTTGACTCACAAATTTCTGAAAACTGGGTACGCGCCCTTCCGTTTTTTGTTCTGCAAGTCTGAGCCTACAAGCTAAAGTAAAACATCTATATCCGGAATCGTCTAATGCATGTAAGCCCCTCACACGTGTATCGGATGGTTTTGGACACATTGTCTCTGAATCTAGGAACGAAATTCTGTGTATGGAGCATTGTTGATTTTCTTCAGCTAACTGATGACCATATTAATTGGTACTGGAGACTTAGTTTCAATGTTTTCAAATTCACAAACTCTCTCATCTCCAGTACCAATTGAGGGATTGTTTCTACTTGTCAACAAAGGCTCACATTTGACATATCAGAACCAACATGTATATGTTGCATGTTGTCAAAGTTTTGACTCCTTGATTGTTTTCCCCTATTGAAAGACAAAACACACGGAACATCTTGACAAATGTGAATCGGCTTGTCAAAGTGAGAGCTGCTTCTACAAACAAGAATGGAGGTTTTTCGATGTGCCAAAGGATTCGACAAATCAGATAGTAGATTCTTCTTCTTCTTCTTCTTCTGCCGGCGATTTTTATGTGTACCAGTGTATTGCAACAAGATTACAATTGAAAATTTCAAGATGAAAAAGTCATGCATCGTCGGGCATTTTACGATATTCATATAGAGCTATCAGCATTGTAGCCTCGAAAACACACAGGAAATTGTAAAATTACTGGTCAAATTCTTTGTTGTACTCTCTTAGTTTACCTTTGAGAAGAACAGATGCGGCATCTGGGGAAACATACCTAAACATCCAAACAGAAGTGCAGCTTCTTTTTTCCCTCCGCAAAAGAAAATTATTAATCTTTGATATAAATAATACAAAAATTAAAACGACCATAGGCACATTGGTATCAAGACCAAAGCCAAACATCCCTCCTATATTGACATCTTTCGGATCGGACAATCATATGTAGAAGTGCAGCTTATAAGATTGCTAGGGAAATAGTAAAATCATGTACTATTTATAAATAAATATAGGATAATGATTTTAGTACTCTTGACTTTTTTTATAATTGCACAAAAAAATCTGTCTTTGAGTGCAAATAATACACACAACACAAATACTCGAGGACAAATTTTGGAGTGCTTCTATTAAAAAATAAAGTGTCAAATCATTCTCCATAAATATCAGCCTGTCCATTTTTTTGTTCCCTTTTGTTTCTTGTTATAGGCATCCCAGTTTGTGAAGAAGATGCAACTAAAACCATCTTTTTTTTTTACTTACATTCCATCTTTACTACTCCATAAACAAGTAGACTCGGTGCTTCCTTTTCAGGCAATCACAAAACATTTATTCCGAAGTACCAAAAACACACACACACACAAACACCGGTGCCAAGGCCCGAACCTGGCCCAGCCTGGTGTATGTGCACCCCTAAATGACGCAGAAACACATAATTCCAAAATCATCACACATTTATTTGTAGTTACAACAAAGCGTACCTATAGTATACTAACACCATGACATAATTAAAACAAGCTTGTAACGATAATTATTTCTGCCATTAGTGACAAATAGCCCACAACCCACAATTACACTTACCGTCTGCGTCTTACTGCTGCATTTTCTTTTGCACTGTAATCAAGTCCAAACTAGAGCCATACTTTCTAAGCAAGGCTTCAGCACACCATCCATGCCCATCGTCAACAGTCGGCATCCTAACTTCCATAAAAGGAGTCGCCGGTTTCTGAGTTCCAGGCACCAAGACCCCTGCGAAAACCCTCAGCACATTCGAAGTATCAATATCCATAGCCACATTGATTTCCGGAACACCTTTTGGAGCTGGAGGAATCCCAGTAATCTTAAAATATCCCAACAGATGGTTGTTATCCACATATTGCTCATCGCCTTCGTAAACAACAATCAGTGCTTCGGTTTGGTTATCGTGCACAGTTGTGAAAGTCAAATCTTTCCTCGATGGCATTGTCGTGTTTCGATTTATAATGGGTACGAAAGTGTTGCCATCGGCTCGAATGCCAACACTCAGAGGAGTGACTTGAATTGTTAAAAGGTCCAAGGTCCCAAAAGGATCATTGACACCAGAAGCAATAGCTCCTTCCAATGCAGCCCCCACAACTGCAGCCTCCCATGGATTTATCTCCGCATAGATTCTCTCTTTTTTACACGTACCCATTACAAGATTCCTTATCCGAGGTATATTTGAACACCCTCCCACAAGAATTGCATCATCCACGTCCTCCGCTTCGACCTTCGCATCTTTCAAGCATTGTTGAATGAGAATCTCACATTTCTCAAACACACTCTTGTTCACTTCCTCAAATTCCTCACGGTGCATGACCCTACATATTTTCGACCCGTTTCCTAAATCCACATCAACTTGAACACTTGTTTCAGATGAGAGCTTGTGAATTGCATCCTGTATAGAGACTCTAAGCAACCCCATGGACTTAATCTCATTTACACCATGACTCGAAAAGAGACTGTCCATATTCGGTAGAAGATGATGCATCAGATTCTGAAGTATGTCTTCTCCTCCCATGGTGCTTCCCAATACTGCTTTTATCTGTGAAACTCCACCTGCTGTAGCAGTTATAGCTACATCACAGTACCCAGCACCCATGTTGAAAATAAGCGCAATCTTCTCACTTCCACTTCCCATATTGTCGGGCACATTTTGTTGTTGCTGCTGCGCATATAACAAAGCTACAGCTGTAGGTTCAGGCATCAGTCTCAGGACATGGAGGCCCGCCATGGCACAAGCCCGCTCAACTCGGGTGAGTTGAAACCGACTGAATGCAACCGGAATGGTTAAAACAACATTCCTCACTACGCGCTTCAATTGAATTTCAGCCATGGCTCTCAATTCCACCAAATATATAGCTAGAACTTCTTCTGGAGTAGTAGATCTCCACACGTTATTCACTAAAGCGGCAATGAAGGGTCGAACACCAATATCTAAAGTTTGCACCAAAAAAGGGAGGTTTTTGCTCGCATGGACAACTGGGTCAGTGTCAACTCTACCGATCAAGCGTACGATGTTGAAGATTGCAGCACCGGATAAGATTTCATACTCTTGAGATAGCTGATTGGTGACCCCACCTGAAGGAATTTCATCTTTGAAGGTCACATAGGAGTGCATCAGTTTCTGGTTTCTGGTGTTCCTGAGAAGTTCCACTTGGGAGCCATTCCATACTGCCATACTGCAGTGAGAAGTGCCAATGTCGATTCCTATTGCAGTTTCAGCAAAAGCAGATGAGGATTTTTCTCCCCCAGTTGTTTCACTGTCAGATGCCACAGTGTATGCTTGTTCCTCCATTCCTGCATTCAGAAGAGTAGTTTACCCAATAACTTCCCGAGAGAAGAACATGTTCCGCGATAAGCATTTCAGAAAACAGTGCATTACCATGTAAAATTTACAAATCTAAAATAGATACATTAGGGATCCTAATTCTCATTTGTTAAGCCTACTCCACTAATGTAGCCCTATGTCACTCTTGGCACCTAACTCCTAGAATGTTTGGTTCTGAGGCTGTATCAGTTTAGTCTGTTTTTTGGGTGCTCTCTCTTGTGCACGGAGTTATGTCTCCCTTAGTCTCCGTATTCGTCTGGTCTTTGTAATACAATTTTGGATTACCTAAAAAAAGGCACCAGAAATTTTTGGAACTCCATATGCAAAAAACACAGAAGAAGCTTTGAATAGGAACTAGAACAATATCAAATATCTTCCTCACAACACAACTGCAGAAATATGGTTGGCATATCCATGCTTTCCACAGGTAGAACTAGTATTTTAAACGTAATAATACATGCACCTAATATGTTGGGTAGGAAACCTCTTGCACGTAAGATGTGCCAAGGCCAATACATTCTGAAGGAGTACATTGTAAGACTTGCAAGGATGGTATGCAAGTCCCACGGAAAAAAATTGCAAGTCGTTCGGTTGTATTTTTTCGTGTCAATTGAAATATGTTAGAAAGATAAACTAAAAAAAAAAAAAAAAAAAGGTTTGTCGGTTGAAGCCTTTATAAAGCCTCTTCAAAGAAGCAATATGTTGATCCTTGAAGACAGGTTATAACTACTCCCAAGTGCCTCTCTTTCCGGCTTGAGTTCCTGGAAGTAAATTGGAAGCATCATCGAACAAGACTTGGGAAACAGCGCCGCTTAATACTTCGAGGGGAACTGTAGAGACTGTCTTGTACAAGTGAGGTCCCATTTAACTAGTATTGGTTATTTTTTTTTTAATCATTTACTTGGCTTCATGTGAGGAATCCTGAATCTACTAGAAGCGTTGTGCGTAAGATATTACTTAGTTGCATCGCATACCAGAATTTCTAAGGTTTGCCAATAAATGCGGAACTAGTGGGAATTCTAGATGCGGAAGACAGAGAGGGCTAGCTAGTAGAAAAGGAAGTGATTTTGTAGGTGGAATTATCCACCCTTGATCGAAGAGGTATGTGTGTGCCTAACCTTGGAATTTTTTTTTTGAACAATAACCACGTAATACTGTGTACTTTTTTCCCCACACTTCGATTCGTGCTTACTCTTTTTTCTTTTGGTCATACAATATACATCAACGGGGGTTGGTGGTCAAGTTAGTGGGTCAACTAGCATGGGGAATCGATGTCTCAGCATAGGCTTGAACCCCTGACCTCCCCCTTAGAAGGCGAACTCTTTAGGTCTGCACTTGTTCATGGGATTGTGCAATCCCAACAGAAAGAATTGGCAAACTCTAGAGCAAAACCATAGCAAGTTGTGTCCTCTCCCCCTCTCCCCTCCCCCTTGGAAGGCAAACTCTGTAGGTGTGCGATTGTTCACGTGTAAGTACTTGATCATGTACGTATTGTGTCCTCTCTCTCTAATATAGGCAGTAAAGATACAATCACCACTAACCTTAGAGGACTTCCAACAAACACCTTTTGTCCATACATGTCACCCATCGAAATACATATTTTAGGACACGCACCAATGTTCTTAACTTCTTATATCTATGTAAATACTCCAAGTATTTTTCCCACCCTTGATCGAAGAGGCCCGTATGTGTGTGCCTAAGGTCGTAAATTTTGTTTTGAACAACCACCAAGTACATACTCCATGTATTTTTTTTCCCCTCTTTGATTCGTACATACTCGGTAGGTGTGCTATTGTTCATGGGATTGTGCAATACTGCAATCCCAACATAAAGAATTGACAAACTCTAGAGCAAAACCATAGCAAGTTGTGTCCTCTAATCCCTCAAAATATACGTAGCAACGATACAAACCCCCAAGAATCACTAACCTTGGAGGACTTCCAACAAACACCTTTTGCCCATACATGTCACCCATTGAAATACATACATCAGCACACGCACCAATGCTCTTAACTTCTTATATCGACGTAACTAGGCAAATTTTGGCTAAATTGGGAAAAAATCATTCTTTGTTTTCAATAATCTCCAAATAAATACAAATTAGCCCCAAGTTCCCTGAAGCCATCACAGTGATTAGTGAGCCTCTTCTCGTTGACAGTCATCATCTACGTCGCCAATGCATAAAATAAAACAAAACTGACTGCCATATTAAACTAGAATCATCTATAAGAGAGTAATAAAATCATGATAACGATGGAAAGAGGATAAAATTCCTCATCAGTTTATTAAATAAACAGCTAAAACCATAACAACCCAAATAAAAGTGGCGAAGTCACAGGACCACGAGTAATTTAGGGTTGTGAAATTACTCTCAAACAGTACGTATAAAAGCAAGAACAACCCATTTCCGTAATTGATGACTAGATTAATGGGTGGCCAATTAATTCAAGAAAGATCAATGGGTACTTAAAACATCTACCATGTATTTCAACTACAGGCATAAAACAGAGAGAGCTAATGGAAATCACTGAATAGAAGACAATATCAGAGAGAGAGAGAGAGAGCGCTTACAGCTGATTGAATGTGGAGAGAGAGAGAGTGATCGAGAGATTGGGAACAGGCAAGAATCACCGAAAAAGAGAGTACCCACAAATGCAAGGAGGCTGAAAATGCGAAGGAAGTAATACAAGGTGCTGAGCATTGGAGTTTCTAGAGTTTCCCAGAGAAAGAAGAGGAAAAAGGGTGCTAGAGCTTCCTAGAGTTTCCGAGGAGGAATTTTTCGTTACCCAAAAAATTTTCGTTTCGAGAAATTTTTAAGCGCCGAATGAGCATTGTCACGTGTTACTTATTCGGCAATCTCAGTCGTCAAAAGTGCGATGCCACGGTCCGAAAGAGGAGAGAGAAAAAGAGAAGAGAGAGTGGCCGGGTTAGAGGAAAAAGAGCAGTGACGGACTCAGGATTGAAGTCAAGCAGAGGCCGAATCACATATATTTTCATATTCATAAAAATATATATTTTGTAAGCATTTATCGATACTTGCAATGTCCAAATTAGAGACGATATTATGTGCATGTGTGTAGCCACCGTTAAATTTTACGAAAGCAACCTAAAAAATGATTGATTACTTGAAATTTTAGGAAGATTTATCCCAATTTTAGGAATTTTGTTTTCACTCAAGTTACGGGCCAATCCTATAGAATTTTTCTTAATTAACCCGAAAAACTAATACAATACGTGAGGATATTTGGAGTTGTGCAGGGGCTGGGAACCCCCAGCACCCCCTTAGTACCGCCCCTGAAAGAGAGGGAATCGATCTCGGCCGTCCAAGATACTTTTGGACTGCCGAGATCGTGCTTAGCATGGACACGTGGTACCTATTCAATATGCAAAAAAAATTCGTTTCCAAGGGTTGCCTTTCGTCTGTTTGACTCGTGCGCCTTCAAAAAGACGCTACCTGGTCAGTGTTATGATTCAGTGTAGCCAAACCTATTTTAAGAAACATAAATTCATTAAGATCAAGTATTAATCTATTTTCAATTAATATGAAATTTTTACATGATTTGTATTTTTCTGCGTTCTACGATATGAATGTCTCATATTATTAAACTATCACTAAGATAGATAAAAAACGTACGTAAAGTCCCCTAAGAGTTGTTAATATAGATGAGGATATGATTCAATATATCCAAATTCATTTTTAAAAATAGAAATTCATTTAAATTAAATACTAGTTCGTACTTTATTTACGAGATATTCATACATCATATGTGTTATAATAATTTCTACAAAAATAATATCTCAAATCATCAAATATTGATCGATATAGGTAGAAATCATCGTTGTAGTACCTAAGAGTTTTTAGAACTAAAATGTTATAATCACCGACATCGTTTTTGGAGTAACCTGTGGCATGGAAAATATTAAAAAAAAAAGGAAATGATTTCCACACCCCTTTTATCCCCACACACTCCCTTTTTATCTTTATTCAACCTGAAATTACCAAATTGCCCTTCATATGGAAAAGGTGACTCTTGAAATAAGGGTAATTTGGTAATTTCAGGTTGAATAAAGACAAAAAGGGAATGTGTGAGGATAAAAGGGGGTATGGAAATCATTTCCAAAAAAAAAACGTCTTTTTGGAGTATGCCACAGGTTCAACCTGTGGCATGACGTGGGAAATATTTTAAAAAAAAAAAACCCTCCTCGGCCTAGTCTTTGCTTCCATTAAAGGAAAAGAGGAAAACGAGTCGACTCAGTCGTGGGTAGGAGTAAGACATCTCCATCTCCATCTCCATCTCCATCTCCATCTTTCCCATTTCCCACAAAAATTGTGTTGTTGGTATTTTTTTCCCCATTTCCCACGTCTCCATCTTTCCCATTTCCCACAAAATTGTGTTTTTTCCCCATTTCCCACATAAAAAGACTGTGTTTTTGGGTCTTTAATTTCTCCAATTTCCCACCAAGATTTTGCTTTGGGTCTTTGATTTCTCCCATTTCCCACAAAGTCTGCGTTTCGGGTCTTTGAATTCTCCCAATTTTGTGAACACAAAAATTTGGTATTTTTCATTGGGTCTTCTTCATTCATCGGAAGGACTAATTTGAGGGTGAGTTGTTAGAATACCGATTTCGCCATTTGGACGACACTTATCTACTCGGGTGAGTTCTACTATCCGTCCTTTTTCTTTGACCTTGTTTATTGAGAAGATATCTACCTTGGGATTTACAAGGTTGGCTGGTTGAATTTTCAATGAAACTGTTCTAATGTACATTTATGCTTATTTTCATACCGTAGTTTATGGAAAAGTGGAAATCATATTCAAGATCCACTAGCAAAAGAGAGGGGCAGATAGTCACGGTTTTGGCCGGCTCTAAAAGTATTAAGTGTTAGTGGTCGATACTGTAAGTGAAAGAGAATCGGAACCCTTTAAATAAGTTCCTAATTGTTTTTTTTTTATAGTCGGATGTTCGGCCAGCTTGCGCGCACCTAGACCAATTCTGGGCTCTAGAGACGACAATCGGGCATAACCTCCAGTAGCCTAAGAGTTTGTTGGTAGGAGAAATCGAAAAGAGAGCTTAGGTAGCAAACCCCATTCCTATTGGTTAAAGGGAAATATCCTCCTGTTTTCTACTCTCAGTCACAGCAGTAGCATATCCTATAGCCATGGAAAAAGCTTCAAGAGTCATAATTCTCATCTTCTTCTTCACATTGCTACTTACTTCAACTCACCAGTACCACCCACTAGACCCTCTAACTCCATTAGAGCTTAATCAAGTCCGAACCATAGTCAAAGGGTCCAACATCAGCCTTGGACACAACTTGACCTTTCACTATGTTGGTTTAGATGAACCAGATAAACCAACCATCCTATCATGGCTACCAGACCAAACACGAGAAAACCCACCTCGTAGAGCCTTTATTATCGCCCGTGCCAATCAAGAAACTCATGAAATTGTTGTTGATTTTTCGACGAATTCAATTATACAAGATCAAGTCTATGGTGGAAATGGGTATCCATTACTTAACTTTGAAGAACAGATAGCTGCAAACAAGTTGGCAACGACATATGCGCCGTTTATAGCCTCGATTGACAAGAGAGGTCTTAAGTTGGAAGAAGTGGTATGTGGGAGTTTCACTATTGGGTGGTATGGAGAGGTGGAGAGGACTAATAGGGTGGTTAGAGTTATGTGTTATTATTTGGACGGGACTGTGAATTTGTACATGAGACCTATCGAGGGAATTACAGTGACTGTTGATCTTGATACGATGGAGATAGTGAGGTATTATGATAGGATGGTGATTCCAGTGCCAAAGGCTGAGGGGACGGACTACAGAGAATCGGAGCAGAAGCCACCATTTGTTCCTAGTGTAAAGGCAGTAACAGCGGTGCAGCCAGAAGGTCCAAGTTTCAGCATTGATGGAAACACAATTAGGTAAGGTATCCAACTAACTTTGATCTAATCATAACATGATACTAAAATCAAATAAATGAAAAATTAACGCTGTATGTGAATATCTGAGGAGCCAACCCTGTTGCGAACCCCAACCTAATGATGCCTTGTTGATTGGAATATTTGATTAAGCTATGTTAGTTAGAGACAACTACTGGTGTTCTTGAGGACATGCCCTTTTGCCTTCCTCTAATTGAATGACACGAAGATCAAGTTTTCTTTGTGTATGTGGATTGGGAATCATTCATTTAGTTATATACTTGCTTCAGAGAAATGGAATTCTAAAGCAAAATATCAAGTGTAAGTTATGGAACTTGTTAATTCTGCACTTGCTTGTTCTTTTATTCGTACATCCCGGAGAAGACCCCTCGAAATATTATGGCCAAAATGCCATTTGAGTCGGATACTTGTTTGTTTTCTTCTTCTTGTCGAGGTAAATGAACAAGTATCAATAAATGAGGTGTGATTCGTGGGGATTGTGTGTAAGAGGGCATACCTGCATGTGCGAGAATTTATAAAATCGCGCAACAAACAAACACACCTCCGTCCCAAAAAGTTATCCACTACGCCAAATGAAAACTTAAAAGATCACATTTTTCATTTTTGTGAAAAGAAATCTAATTGTTTCCGCATGTTACAAGATATCAACAAATTCTTCTAATTTGTGGGATAAAAACATGACCTTTTTTTTATTATTACAAAAATGCGTTCTTTTTAAGTTATTGTTTTGCGTACCAAACAATATTTTTTAGCCTAGTGATCTCAACAGATTGAAACATATAAGCTTTAGTACTAGCATCATAAGCAGTCTGGTCCAGATGGAAATCAGGAGATTTGGGCAGTCCTCTGGACATTTTTGTTATACTGTAAGATTCATTTATTGTCTATGTAATTGTAGCTAATAAGTTTCTCGTTTATTCTTTGGATAATCAGGTGGGCTAATTGGATGTTTCATCTAGGTTTCGACATGAGAGTAGGTGCTGTAATATCCTTAGCATCAATCTATGACCTTGACAAGGATGAATCTCGTCGTGTGTTGTATAGAGGGTTCATATCAGAGCTCTTTGTGCCATACATGGATTTAACCGAAGAGTGGTACTATAGGACCTTTTTTGATGCAGGTGAATATGGGTTCGGCCTATGTGCATCGCCACTTGAACCATTGAGGGATTGTCCAGCAAATGCAGTTTTCATGGATGGGTACTTCACGGGGCAGGATGGGACCCCGGGAATGATACCAAAGGTATTCTGTATATTTGAAAGACATGCCGGAGATGTCATATGGCGGCATACCGACGGTGCAATACCAGGGAAAGTGGTAAGTGGATTTCCAATTCGTTTCCTACATTGTGTTAGGTGTGTTTGGAGCATAGGACAAGAAAGGGAAAGGATTTTTTTGATTCTGTCAGCTTTTTGGTTCTTTATTTGGTTGATAAAAGAGAAAATGCAAATGGAAAATAAGCAGGAAATTACTTTCCTTATCAGCTTGTTTTCTTTTTCTTTCATCTTTTCTTCCCTGTTTTCCTGTGTTAGCTAACTATAACTACCTTTTACTTTCTTTCATCTCCTCTTTTAAATTCAATCAAGGAAAGTTCTTTTCTTTGTCTTTGGAAGACGAAGCAATGAAAGTATCTCAGATGCAGGGGCGGACGCATGATTTATCATTAGTGGAGTCAAAACTCTATAGCATATACTCCTTTTGTTCCATTTTGATGATCCTCTACGAAAGTACATGCAATTTTTCCAGAAAAAAATTGAAGTATTTTTCGCACATGATTTTTCGAGTTTAAGATCATGATTAGTTTAATTTGGTGAGAAAAAAATTCAAAAATTATGAACAGAAGTACTTAATTTGAATTATTTTTTTTTGAAAATTGAACGTCTTTTCGTAGGAGACTATAAAATTGGACGGATATTGTACATTACGGGGAGATTCAGTGAACCATTTGCGCAAGGTTGGGGTAAGATCTAGAGAATAGAGTATAGGATCTTGGGGCAAAATTCCCAAAATATCCAAAAATATATGTACATGTCTGTAGGGAATTTTAATCCAGCGAGGTCAGTTGACCCCCCTTGCCTCTATGTAGGTCCGCCCCTGCTCAGATGTGTTAAAGTTGCTCCCTTCCTTCTTTCCCATTCAGGTCCACAAGTTTCAAATACAGCCTTAGCGTTTATTTTCTCAAGATATGGAACCTATCTTACCAGGAACGGGAAAATGGTAGATTGTGGTATGGAAGGGGGAGACTTTTATAGTAACATATTAGAATGTGATTATCCTGAGCAATAAAATTCAACAAGAAGTTTTCCTCTCTGGGTTTTTTATTTTTTTATTTTTTTGAGTTTATCACCATTTCTGGTATAGCTGTGACAGATTTTGATACATTATGTCTTTCCAAATGTGCATTCTCTCGAGATATTGGTTTATTCTATTGGATTTCCGTTTAATACAGCATGTTAGAATATTTTTGGGCAAAACATGAGCATCGCTAAGTTCGCCGTTTCAGAACTAAAGTGCAATGAGGTTTCAAACAGTGCGTTCCAACTTCGTAAACGTCATTCATTACGGTTTTAGTGTTTTCTCGTAACACAGGTTAAGTTCTTTTTGCAGATAAGAGAGGTTAGACCTGAAGTGAGCCTGGTGGTGAGGATGGTATCAACGGTTGGTAACTATGACTACATAGTTGATTGGGAATTCAAGCAAACTGGCACCATCAAAGCCATGGTATGCAACATTGGTTAAAGCTTATTCAACACCAAATCATTTACTCACTATTCTCTTGTCACTAGCGTCAGGCACATTCTCAATACCGCTCACCATTTTTTGTTAGAACTTTAGTTTCACTGTATATATTTCCTATTCTATTGTGTTAAAAGTTTATCACTATTTTTGTTGATTAATATGATCAATTCCCTAAATCAGCATGGCCTTTCATCACAGTTATTTTACTCATAAACCTAACTATTGTAGGTGCTCTAGTTTTCTCCATTACTAATCTCGGTTGCCTCCAATACAAGTGTATAGATTTTCGCGTTGCATCTATACTTAAAGTTCGTCCCACAAAGACACAGCTCGTATTAGCATTTTCAATCTCCTTTATGATCAATGTAGGTCGCTTTCATCTTCGATTTCTTTAGATTTACTAAATTTTGTGGGTACTATATTATTGTACCAGATTTCATATTTATCTTAATTTTGATGTGTCAGATCCCACAAAGATTGACTAGTTCTATGCTAACTAAATGCGGTGGATCCCAATATTGTTTGCTACTTTAGAATATTAAATTATACTTTTATTGATGTGGTCCCTACGGCCCTTCTTGTTTAATGAGGAAAAGGACATTATTTTATTGTGGAGGAGAACCTTAACTCTCTCTTTAGTAGTAGAATTAAAAAAAGTGGTTGCAAATGACTACTTTGGAGTTTGGCCTTTCTTATAAGCCCAATATTTCTCCTCACAGGTTGGGCTAACTGGGTTGCTAGAAGTGAGGGGATCAGTATACACCCACAAAGACCAGATACACGAGGAAGTCTACGGTACATTGTTGGCAGAGAACACAATGGGTGCATACCATGATCATTTCCTCAGCTACCACCTTGATCTCGACGTGGACGGTGATGCCAACTCCCTTATCAAGTCCACACTACAAACCACAAGGGTGACTAACAGCAGATCACCAAGGAAGAGTTATTGGACTCCTGTGAGCGAAACGGCTCAAACAGAAGCCGATGCGAGGATTCAACTCGGCTCAAAGCCAATCGAGTTGTTAGTGGTGAATCCCAACAAGAAGACCAAAGTGGGGAACCCCGTTGGCTACCGTTTAATACCTGGGTCCGTGGTGGGCTCCATTTTAACAGACGATGATTATACAGAAATTCGAGGCGGCTTTGCCAAGTACCATGTGTGGGTCACACCGTATAACAAGTCTGAAAAATGGGCTGGAGGTCTATATGCTGATCAGAGCAGAGGCGATAACAATTTGGAATCTTGGAGCCTTAGGTACGAAACTCACAAAAAAGTGGGCTGGAGGTATATATCTGATGAGATTGAATATCCGGTGGAATTATATACTCCGTATCAGTTCACTATTAACCCCATCAAACAAATGGGATATATAAATCTCATCAGATTAATAGTGACGAGCTTAACAATACCACACCATATGGCATTATTATACACAATACTTTGTGAGATTATATATCCGATGCATGTTTGATCCGGGTCGTAAGTACTTTAATTAAACCTGGGGACAATAGACGGAGATGGGGCCCAGTGGTTTGATTGGATATTTGATGACCTTAGATATATAGTCCAATTCTATGCTACCCAGTCAAACAAATGAGCCCAAAGAGTTAGTTTAAAGTATGCTCGAGTCTCTGCAGAGCTACATAATGATCTACTGTTTCGAGATACTTCAAATAACTTAGAAAATTGAGCGGTTCAATATGCTCATGATCTTCTTATTGATTTGTAAATGCAGGAACAGGGAAATAGAGAATAAGGACATTGTGTTATGGTACACCTTGGGCTTTCATCATGTGCCTTATCAAGAAGATTTTCCACTTATGCCAACAATAAGTGGTGGGTTTGAGCTGCGACCGGCCAATTTCTTTGAGCACAATCCAGTTCTCAAAATAAAGCCTCCTAGAGATGTCAAGTGGCCAAATTGTTCCACACCAATGATGGTTTGATCTAAAGTATTTTGTTGTCTTGTATGCTACTATCCCTCCCCCCTTCTCTCTCAAAACAACTTCCAACATTATTTTAACGGAAAGAATCATGTGCAAAGTTACATAAAAACTACTTATGCTAATGGCAAAGTGTTATTTAGTGGAAATACCATAAAGAAATCCTCAATTTGACATGCAAATAACAGAAAGATAACAAGAAATGAAGAAGATGATTGAAACCCTAAAATGTTATTTTGTGTGTCTTTCTCTCTCAAGCTTTTCTTGAATTGAATCTCAAACAAAACTGCTGTAGCTTTTTGTTCTGTTACATGTCTGAAATGAAACACAAATACAACTCAAATGAAAGCACAACTCAGATGAAACCCAAATGAACTGCTACTGGCTTACAGCTGGACTGCCAGCACTATCAACCACCTAACCGACTTACAAAAGCAACTAAGGAGAATTACAAACTAAACCCTGAAAGATAGCACTTATTACACAAAGATCCTTTCAGTGAGTCTGTTTAACAGCTGCAAAGTGGCCATGGAAAATTTGACTCAAAACATGAGTAAAACTTATTTTGATCTTATGCTAATTGTTGAAAAGGGCCCATCAACAAATCTTGTAAGAGAATCTTTATGGTCCTCCCTGGATGTTCTCATCTATGGATTTTCTGTGGTTGATTCTGTGTTTTTGTTTCTCTCGACCTAGACTTTTTGAAGAGGAAAATGCTTTTCATTTTGGTGATTAGAAAACATGCTTTGCCCTCAAAGCAAGCAATGGTTTTACAAAATGTGCATCAAGTGGGCCACGTTAATGGTGTTGGGCTGTGCATTTTATATTGTTTTTTAGAAAGCAACTGCACAGCTGTCATCATGTGAGAAGTCATTGTGATTTTGTAAAAGACAATTGGCCTGTTTATATACTACCAAATACTTAGAAACATCACATGTGAAATCCATGACTATACAGCTCCTACTAGTTGCTGTTCTGCTACAATGCTGCTTCATAGCTACACTTCATCACCCCTTGGACCCTCTTAACCCTAGCGAAATCAACCAAATTAGGGTTATCATAAAAAAATCCCATCTGGGTACACTTTCTAACTTGACGTTTCACTTTGTTGATCTTGAAGAGCCAGAGAAAGAAGATGTTCTCAAATGGCTATCTTCAGATAAACGCAACGGGTCCTTCCCTTATCGTCGAGCCAAGGTAGTGGTTCGAGTCAGGGGTCAGACCCATGAACTCACTGTAGACCTAGCGACTAGTTCGATCACATCGGATCATGTTTACACTGGTCATGGTTTCCCCCCATTCACTTTCTCCGAGCTCCTCCAAGCAAGCATACTTGCATCAAATTATCCTCCTTTCAAAAAGTCACTTTTGAAAAGGAACTTGAATTTGTCTGAAGTCACTTGCTTTCCTTTTACGATCAGTTGGTTCGGGGAAATTGTTACGAAAAGAGCTCTCAAAATTTCATGCTATTATCGCGGAGGAACGACTAATGTTTTCGCTAGGCCTATAGAAGGCATAATCATGCTAGTCGACGTGGAGTCAATGCGAATTACCAAGTATATAGACAGATTTACAGCTCCAATGCCAGGAGCTGCTGGGACTGACTTCCAGGCATCAGGGCAGGGACCGAATCCTGATTCGAGCCCTTGTAATGGAACGAACACTAGGCTCACGGTCAAAGGCCACGAGGTTAGCTGGGCCAATTGGGCCTTCCATGTCGGGTTCAATGCTCGGGCAGGGCCAATCATATCAACCGCTTCGATATTCGATACAGCAACTAAAAAGTTCCGGCGTGTGCTATACAGAGGGCATGTATCAGAAACATTTGTTCCGTACATGGACCCGACAACTGAATGGTACTTTAGGACTTTCATGGACGTGGGCGAATATGGATTCGGGCGTGCTGCTACCACCCTTGTGCCACTGACTGATTGCCCAGGAAACGCAGTGTATATGGACGGGTGCTTTGCTGGGGTAGACGGGCAACCGTTGCGTATCCCCCAAGTAATTTGCATTTTTGAGAGGTTTAACGGTGACGTGGCATGGAGGCATACTGAAACTGGAGTTTCTGGAAAAGTGGTAAAATGGTTTGTCACTGCTGTTTTTTGGTGTGGTTTGTGATCTTGTTTTTGGAAAGAGTTTTTGTGGCGTCGGCATGAATTTGTTGTTTTACTCTTCTTTTTCTGTGCAGATAAACAGTGGGGAGCCAGAGGTTAATTTGATGGTTAGGATGGTGGCTACTGTTGGGAATTATGACTATGTTCTTGATTGGGAATTCAAGCAAAGTGGGTCCATTAAAGTTGGGGTAAGAATAACTAAAGTCACTTCTGGTTGGTATTGTTTTCCTTTATCCTTCTATAAAACAAACAAAATGAGAAGTACAACAATGTCCATGGTCTTTTGTCACGCGCATTTTTTTTTATCAAATTTGGTTTTTTATTTATTTAAGATTGAACAGTTTTCAATTATTCAGAAACTTAAAAGTGTTTCAGAAACAGAAAATAGAAAACGGTGTAGTGTCTTGATACTAACCTGATCTTGTGAATAAACTAGGTAAGTTTGACAGGGGTACTAGAGATGAAGGCAACCTCGTACTCACACAACGGTGTCACATCAGAGGATATTTACGGCACATTTGTGGCAAAAAACACCATCGCTGTCCACCACGACCACTTCCTCACTTACTACCTTGACCTCGACATCGACGGTTCCAACAACACATTCATCAAATCCAAATTGAAAACCGTTAGAGCGATGGGTGTCAAACCCCCCACTCCAAGGAAGAGTTACTGGACGGTAGTTAGAGAAATCGTTGAGAGAGAATCTGGAGCGAAAATACGGATTGGTTGGGAAGCAGAAGAGTTTTTAGTGGTGAATCCGAATAAGAAAACCGAGATGGGGAATCAGGTGGGGTACCGGTTGCTTACCGGACAACCGGTGATTTCTCTTTTGAGTGAGGATGATTATCCGGAAGTCAGAGCTGCTTATACTAAGTATCAGTTGTGGGTGAGTCCGTATGATAAGTTGGAGAGGTGGGCTGCTGGGTTTTATGCTGACAGGAGCCAGGGAGATGATGGGTTAGCTGTTTGGAATCGCAGGTACTTTTAAAGGAAATTTTGATACTGTCTGGTATTGTATTTGTTTTCTTTGTTTTCGTTTTAGTAACACATTAAGGCTCCGTTTGTCTAGGGCAGAAAATGTTTTCTGGATAATGATGTGTTTTTGGTTGTTTGGTTGTAAGCTGAAAATAGTTTATGTTGACTTTCATTTTTTTTTTTTGTTATCAAACACCAGAAAATGTTTTTTGTAGAAAAAGTTTTCCACCTGAGAC
The DNA here is from genome assembly GCA_036023075.1 of Gaultheria prostrata. Classification (NCBI taxonomy): domain Eukaryota; kingdom Viridiplantae; phylum Streptophyta; class Magnoliopsida; order Ericales; family Ericaceae; genus Gaultheria; species Gaultheria prostrata. Next base: position 32,058 of record JAXBDA010000778.1, on the reverse strand, counting down.
AACCAGAGCAGAAGACAACACGAGGCCACCTGAAAGGAAAGAGATGGGCCGATATTTTCTCCACCCTGTGATCACGAACCCATAATGGATCAAGTCGGCTTCGTCAATTTTGTGACTAGTGCTCTTAATGATTTTAGGGCAATATATCAGTGATTATTTATAACTAACACATTCCATTAGGGCCATTGTTTTTATGTCTATTTCAGTCTTGAAAATGGATTTCAAAATTTGAAAGTATTTTTTGTGGGTAAATTTGAAAGTCAGCTGTTTTTGGACGGGGGCTGGTGATCGTCATCTTGATCACCTTGCCTGACTGAAACTCCTGGTGTAAATTTGAACTCACCTGAACTCTGACTCTACTGCACAAGCATGCAAGCTGTACCCAACCGTTAGCGCCTAACCCGGCCGGAAGGTGGCCGGGAAGACACTCCGACGGTTAAGTAAGAGGTTGCTTGATACCCTATTGCACAAGCAGTACCCGCCGTTAGCGTCTGACCCAGCAGGAAAGTGACCTGGAAGACACTCCGACGCTTAAGTAAGAGGTTGCTCGAGAAGAGAAGGTATAGAGTGAGAGGAGAGTTCTGTGTGCCTCTTAGCGTTTATCCCTGTACCTTATAAAAAAGCTGAGCATGGGGGAGGGTCGGGGCGGGACGGGTTGGATTCGTGTCGTGTCAATTCGGGTCTGTGTCAGATAACCCTCAACACTAAACCGACCTGTTAAGCTAACCGTGTTATCGGGTCGTATCATATACTGGTTTCGTGTCAGAAATAGTCAACCCTAACCTGCTAATTTCGTGTCGAGTTCGAGTTGTGTTATTGTGTCATAAATTCTCACTAGGGCTTGGCATGGTATCGTGTCGTGTCTGGTAGGTGTCGTGTCAATTCGGGTTCGTGTCTGATAACCCTCAACACTAACCTGACTTGTTAAGCTAAACGTGTTCTCGGATCGTGTCATATACGTGTTTCGTGGCAGAAGTAGTCAACCTTAACCCACTAACTTCGTGTTGAGTTCAACTCGTGTCATAAATTCCCACCCCACCTTATATGGACCTTCTTGCCTTGCCTTCCAAGTTGATATGTGCTCAGCACGCTCGATAACCGGCGCGGGTTAAGTCCAGCTGTGACGCACTAAATGAGATGGTTATGTGTGCATGTTTGAGCTGCCTTCCGTATGCTATGGGAGTCATTTTGTATCTGCCCGGTTCATGCAACTTGGTCAAATCTGTTTGGACCCAGCCGGCAAGTTGTTGCACCAGTATTGTGATCCGAGACGAATCGTTCCGGACGGAATGCACTTCGTTTAGTTGATTCGGTCTGGCATAACGATGATAGGTTTGTTTGGACTTCTGGGCCTCTAAGCTCCATCCCGACCTTGGTATATTCGGCCCACTACAGGGACAATATTTTGATCGATTTTACTTATTAATATCACCATATATTTTGGAGGGGCTAAAAATTGATGAACCTCTTTTTTGTTTGTGGGTTTATGTGCAGAAATAGACCGATTGGGAACAAAGACATAGTACTTTGGTACACAGTTGGGATTCATCATGTTCCATGCCAAGAAGATTTCCCAGTGATGCCGAGAGTTTATGGTGGATTTGAGCTTCGGCCAGCAAATTTCTTTGAAAGAAACCCATTGCTCAAGCCATCGTTTTAGAGATGCATGTTTTGCTAGTGAACAGAGTTATCCTTGTGCACCTTATTCCTTAGCAGTTTACATTATTCGAATGAGCAACAACATATAACTTCGATTCTTCTTCTCAATTGCTTCACTTTCTAACATTATTTTCTTTTCAGAAAGTTGTTGCAGAAGGCCACTTCTAAGAAAAATTTCAGCTGTTCACTGTCAAAATTTCTTTTCAGAATGAGAACCTTGTTCGTTTGAGTTTTCGGAACCGGGTTTGGAAAACCGGGCCTTGTTCGGTTTTCAACAAGGGTTTTCAAAGGTTTGAGAACCGGGTGGGTTTTCAAAGGTTTTGAGAACCACCACCAGGTTGGGTTTTCAACAAGGGTTTTTAAAGGTTTTGAAAACCGGTTCTCAAAAACCCTTCCAAACAAGGTGTGTCATCTCTAGCATTGAACAACAATCATACCATTTTTTGATGAAATAAAAAAATTAACATCATCAGGACAGTAATTAAAGACGGTTATCTCTAAATCTGCATCCAAGGCTGCTTTGGCAAGGCAGTCAGCACACCGATTTGCTTCCCTCGGCACATGGTTAATGGCAGTTGATGGAATTCTTATCAGTAAGGAAGGACCAATTTCCATGTCTTTATTGATAAAATGATTGGTGGAATTGTAGTACGAAAGACTTCTGTTCAACTCTGATTTACATGTAACTTGTGGCTTTGTTTGATGCAAAAAGAGTAGCCAAATTTCACATGAAATCGATTTATGTTTCATGTACAAAATAAATTTCACGGATAATAAAGCTGCAGATGAACAAAAACATGACAAGAAAATTTCAGTGGCTCTGATTATTCATTTTAGATACGGTCTTCGCTATATGATCATGTATAAATCTCGCAGCACATTTTTCCTTGTGCTTATTCCATCGCAATTTGTTTTATCTGATTGAGCAAAAACGTACTTCAATTCTTCTTATGAACTCCTTCACTTGCTATCAGGTTCTGGTGGTAGTGCAATTAGGCCACCGCACATTCTTGAGAGGTTTGGTTTTGAGCACTGGATTTCTCTCGAAGAAATTGGTCGGCCGGAGCTCAAATCCACCCGATAGCGTCGGCATAACAGGAAAATCTTCCTGGCAAGGGACATGATGGAATCCCATGGTGTACCATAGCACAATGTCCTTGTTTTCAATCTCCCTGTTCCTGCAAGATTAAAAAGGACATATTTGGTGTTTGTTATAATAAAGAAATAGTCTCCACAATGGGGAAATGACACAAAAAGAAACTATGCAAAATGATATGATATATAAAAAAGGGGAGACAACTTACAGAAAAAAAACACACAGATGGTTTTTAATAACGAAAAGATAAGAGGGATGATTGGGTACAGAAAGAGTTTACCCGAATTCACTTCATTTTTCTTTCTTGGACGTTTTCTGAAAAACTTTGCATGTATCATAAACATTTTTGAAAAGATAACTTCAAATCAAGCTGAGAGAGTATTGTGGCATACCTGAGGCTCCAAATATCTAAAGTATCGTCTCCCCGGCTCCGTTCTGTGTACAGACCTCCAGCCCATTTTTCAGACTTGTTGTAAGGAGTCACCCACACATTGTACTTGGTGAAGGCACCCCTGATTTGAGGATAATCGTCGTCTGACAAAAGAGAACTCGTTGATGATCCCGGAATTAGGCGATACCCAATGTGGTTCCCCACCTTAGTCTTCTTGTTAGGGTTCATCATCACCAGCTCGGCCGGTTTCAGGCCGAGCTTTATCCTTGCATCAGCTTCTGTTTTCGCCGTTTTGCTAACAACAGTCCAGTAGCTCTTCCTTGGAGAGATGTTACCGGTCACTCGTTTCGTCTCTAAATTGTTTTGTACAAAGGAATTGGACGTCCCATCAATGTCTAGATCAAGATGGTAGGTAACGAAGTGATCATGGTACACTCCAATGGTATTTTCAGTTAACAATGTCCCATAAAGGTCCTGTTTTATTTGATCAGTGCGGGTATAGGTTACCCCCTTGACTTCCAGAATTCCTGAGAGCCCTATCTGCAGGGGGGAAAAGAGTTGAAAATGATTGCTCAATTTGATTATTGATGCATTTTGCTGATAGAAAAAACAAACAAAAAAAAACCATTTCGTGTTTCGATTGTTGAAGGAATATTTTTACCCCAACTTTGATAGATCCACTAGGCAAGAATTCCCAATCAATTATATAGTCATAGTTGCCAATTGTTGATACCATTCTCACCACCAAGCTCACGTCTGGCCTTACTTCCCTTATCTGCAAAAATCACATTGGTGTTACCATCGAGAGTAGCCGTATCGTATAAAACCATCTAAAGGCATGCACCGGAGTTGGCGTTGTTCGATCTTAAGCGGAAATGTGTGAAAATGGCTTCTTTTTTTGATAAAAGTTTTCTACATTCTTCAAATAACGAACCCAGAAAACAAAATCAAAGAGAGCATTTTGTGTAAAATTGCTTACCACTTCTGCTGGAATGCCGGTCTCGGTATGACGCCACATGATATTCCCAGCATGCTTCTCAAATATGCAGAAAACATTGGATATCTTAGTGGGCTTTCCATCTTGATCCGCGTAGTATCCATCCATGAATACTGCATGGGCCGGGCAATCTGTCATGGGCTCAAGTGACACGGCGGATTGGCCGAACCCAAATTCGCCAAGATCAAAGAATGTTTTGTAGTACCATTCCTCTGTTGGATCCATGTAAGGAACGAAGAGCTCGGATATGTGGCCTCGGTACATCACTTGTCGAAATTTACGTTGGTCGAGGTCGTAGATTGAGGCAAGCGATATGATTGGGCCAGCTCGAACATCAAACCCCAAATGGAATGCCCAGTTGGCCCATCTGGCAAAAAAGAACAATTGTTATACGCATAATATTGTTTCTCATGAAGTTCAAAAGAGAGAACAAAATTATTAGATCCTCCGTGGACTTGGGGTCCCCGTAGCGAGAAGAAGATGGGGTTCTGTACTGAGAAGGACCTGCTGCAAGCTGTAAACCCCCCCCCCCCCCACACACACACACAAAGAAAACGACGTTATTTTGGAGGCAAGTCGGGTACCACTTTAATCCCAACTCATGTAGGCTCTATATGGTCGTGTTGGATCTACTTCAGGGTTTCAAACAAATAATTCGAATTGTTCAGTAATTTTTAAATTATTATTTGTTTGGTCCTGGAAAACATTAGCTGAAAGATATTTGTAGTAAATTGTACTTTACCAAGTAATTTGTCTAATTGGTTCAAATTTTCATTCAGAATTCAAGACCTAAACCTAAAATCTAAAAGAATTTTTTGAAGAAAAGTTAGGCTCAGTATTCCCTTATATGAACCGCAGATATCGTATGGTTTGTTGAGGATAACATTTATTAAAAAAAATTATCGTGATCATATGATTTAGAGCATTATAAAGCGGTGCTCCAAAATTTAGTGAATAATTAATCCAAGATTGATCGTTTTAATATTCAGCATTAAAGACATATTTGTTCATGCATATTTTAAGCAGTAAGCACTGTCCCTTTCCAAGTGATGGAAACATAAAAGGTACAATTCGAAACATGTGGCTATGTGACGCGAAGTCGAAACATGTGGCTTGTGACGTTTAAATGTCTACTACAAGTTTGATTTTTCTTTGAAATCAAGTAAAACCAAAAGGGCGGCTAGAAAAAATCTCATGGTCCTTTTATTCCTCGAGCTATGTTTGGAACGCAATTTTAGATACGATCACATTCGGGATCGTTCGATGTATATGAGTTCACTTGCATTCAATGGTACTAAATGTCTACTACAAGTTTGATTTTTCTTTGAAATCAACTAAAACCAAAATGGCGGCTAGAAAAAATCTCATGGTCCTTTTATTCCTCGAGCTATGTTTGGAACGCAATTTTAGATACGACCACGTTTGGGATCGTTCGATGTATGAGTTCACTTGCATTCAATGGTACTAAATGTCTACTACAAGTTTGATTTTTCTTTGAAATCAAGTAAAACCAAAATGGCGGCTAGAAAAAATCTCATGGTCCTTTTATTCCTCGAGCTATGCTGGGAACGCAATTTTAGATACGACTATGTTCGGGATCGTTCGATGTATATGAGTCCACTTGCATTCAATGGTACTAAATACAGTTGGACCCAAATTGTGTTTTAAAGTTAATTGTGTCCCTGAGTTTCCCAATTTCCTCTCAGTTAGAACAAGCCTAATGGTTGCCCAAATTGGTGCAATAACTGAATAACATAATGTAGAATAAAAAAAAAAAAAACTTGGAGTTCCAATGGAGAGACAAAATTGGTCGTAAAATGGACCGAGAATAGCTAACCATCTTTTCCACATCACCAATCAATTATAATTCTATGGTGTTGCTTTTTAAACCTAATTAAAGAGGTAGCAATTATTTTTCCACGCAGCTATTTTCTTTTTCCACAACGGCAATTATATTCTCCACAATGGCTTTCTTTTCTTCCACAGCAGCTATTTGCCAAATTTTATAATTAATTGAAAAATAGCCTACCAATTGTGGGGGAGATTAATTCCGAAATAGAACCAATCACCGGAGACTTAGTGTAAAAATTTGGCAAAAAACACTTTTTTTGTGCCATATTATGTCATTTTACATTTAGCATTGGACTTGCTCTTAGGTGAACTCTATACAAACATGGAGCTCTAGCCTATCAAAAGTGTTTTAAGAGCATCAATATCTGCCTTGCTAAATCCACTTTTGAACTAAAATCGAGAGGCAACTCCCCAAAAATCTTAAAAAATCAGCCTTGCTATCTTCCCTCAACAATTTGTTTCCCCTACAGTACCTAAACAAAAAAAAGTCGCTATTGTTCACTCACCTCTCTTTTTTTTTAATTATTTCTTTCCGTCTGTTCTCCCACGCTCGATTTAAGCACGTTTTGGCGCTAAACAAGTCTCTCCTCACCTCTCTCTTCCATCTCTTGCAACAGCTTCTCTAAATTTTACCACTTGTAGTCACTTGTAAGGTTCTCTTTCTCTCTCTCTCTCTCTCTCTCTCTCTCTCTCTCTCTCTCTTTGTTGTTTCAATCTACACATTTTGGAGTTTGATGTGAATTCTATCTCTTGTTTATGGAACAAACCTGGTCGTTTTATTCATTGTCAAATTCGTTTTAAGATATCTGTGTAGGTATAGGTGTGGTGTGTGAGTTTGTGATTCAATGATCAAAGGATTGACCGAATTCCCTTTTCTTTTCCAGCACTGCTATATACATAGAATTTATCCAGAATTTGAAAATCAATGGCGCGCCCAGATTCACTTGGAGTAAATCTGGGCCATTGATTTACACATTCTGGGCACTCTTTCTGGGTACTCTTTCTGGGTACCTAGACTTTCAGTTTCTTTTCTTTTCCCTGTAATTTTGTCAAATTCGTTTTATTTTGCTGTTAATTTTCTGGGTTTTTTTGTTCGAAAAATCTAAAGGGTTTAAGGTATATGCCCCAACATAGCAAATTTCTCCAAACAAGAAAAAACATTTAAAATTAACTTGACTGGCCTGATTGTATGACCATCAATCTCAAAACCTGGCCCATCCGGTTGCATTGTTGCTAAGCCCCTCAGTTGTGGACCGAATGGTGGCTTCTGCTCTGACGCTCGGTACTCCGTTCCTTTGGCCTTCGGCACCGGAACCCTAAACCTATCGTAGTATTCCGTTATTTTCATCTCGTCTATATCGACTACCACCGTTATTCCCTCCACTGGTCTCACGTATAGGTTAACCGTCCCATCTGCATAAAAGAAGCAAAATGTTACACCCTTCGTCCCTTTTTTAGCGTCAACATTTCTGCTTTGGGCTGTCTCTTAATAAGTATATGTTTTGAAAAGTTAATGAGTAAAAATTTGTACAATTATCATTTTATCATTTTGAAAATTATCATTTTGAAAAGTTAGTGGGTAAAGAGTCAATAGGTAAAAGTAGAGAATAATTTTGAAAAATAGAGGTAAAAGTTGCTGTGAAATGTGTAAAATTGAGATAAAAGTTGATATAAACGGTGCAATACTGATATTTCTTTACTACTCTAAGTTGGATTTAAGAAGCAGCACACGCTTAAAATGGGACGAAGGGAGTATCTTTTTAACAGCATTAAAACATAATTTTTCCAAAAAAGAAAAATTTGATAACGAAAATTCTTACCAATATAGAAGCATAGAACCTTCAATACCCTACTTGTCTCAGCTTCTCCAAACCACCCAACTGTATAAGTGGAGCAAACAACATCGGATAAATTCAGCCCTCTCTTTTTAACCGACTCTACAAATGGAGGGTAAGTTATTGGCAAATCAAGAGCAGCACTTTGCTCATCAAGTGTCAACATAGGTAAACCGTGGCCGTTGTAAATTTGGTCAGAAATCAGAGAATTCGTCGATAAATCGACGATTATCTCGTGGGTGTTTTTGTCTAGTCGAGTAATAACAAAGGCTCGCCTTGGTGGGGCTATGGTGGTGTTCGGGTTTGATACCCATGAGAGGATGGTTTGTTTATCTGGGTCCTCTAACCCTACGTACTGGAAGGTCAAGCTATGGTTCGAGCCTGAGTAGGAGTTTTCAATGATGGTTCGGGCTAGGTTGAACTCTGACGGAGTTAGAGGGTCTAGTGGGTGGTGATGCTTGCTCACGACGGTCGAGAAGAGATATAGGATGGAGAGAAGAAAGAAGATGAAGGTTTTTCTAATTGTGGGAGCCATTGCATAATTTGAATGGATTGTTTGTGTTTATATAAGTACAAGAGTATTATTCCAAGATGACTTGTAGATTTTTTAAGTGGGTAGCAAATTTGGAGGTATTCTTGGACTTTTGGCTGTTGAATAGTATGCATATTATCCCAGAGACCTTTTTGGTTAATTTACGTGTAATTGTAGATTAGGTACTTAGAGACTTAATTTTCGTTTTCTCGCCTGTTCATTGGACCAACATTTCTCCCACGCAATGGCGGATTCAGCTAAATTTCAGAGTTTTTGTTTTTCTTAATAATGTCATGAAGAGATTCTAAACCTGTAGGAGTGTCTAATTTGCCAACAAATGTGCATAATTTGCCGGTAGAGGTGATTGATTTGCCGGTAAAGGGGATTGATTTGCCGGTAGAGGTGACTAATTTGCCGGTAAAGGTACCCAATTTGACAGTTCAAGTGTCTAATTTGAAAAAAGAGGATGATAATTCTTGACCACGAAAAGTGTTGAAAGAGTATTTTCTGAGATGGCCATTGTGAAGAATTGACTGCGGATGCGAATTGCGAATGAATGATTTGTGGTTGAACAATTGTTTGGTGGTGTATATCGAAACAGATGTATTTAATGACATTGACAACGATACAAACATGCAAAACTTTCAAAAGATGAAAACCCATGGGATCAATTGTAAAAAGTTTTAGAACTTTAGACATTCTAAAAGATTTCAAACATCAAGTACCCCACTAAATAAAATTTCTTTATCCGCCACTGCCTATACATATCGGTTCTTTGACAAAATTATTGTACAACAATCTGTGGGCAGAACGAAAATCATAAGGGCAAATTTGTAAGATGCCAACGAAAACAACACCACAACCACCTAATTAAAACCACAATCTATGAAATCCAGCCTCCCCTCCTCCTGTCCTCCCCGTTTTTATTACTTTTCGTTCAAATAAAGCATCTCATAGGACCACTGTGGGTACATCTCTGGAGACTTTGACCGGTTCCGGTTTCTTCTATCCGGTTTCCGGTTTCCGGTTTCGAAGCTCTTTTTAGAGCTTTGCATGCCGTTTATCCGAAGCCCGCCCCCGTTAAAGCTTGTCCGAAGTCCGTTTGCCAGGGAGTTGCTTTGTTTTGTGCTGGACTTTGTTTCGTAGGTTTCATCGGTTTCTCGTCACGGTGGTGCACTGGCGGATCTTTGAATGCTTGTGATTAGTTTAGTTGTGTTTTATTGCTTATGCTTAATGTATTCACTGTGTTTTGTTTTGTTTTGTTGTGAATGTTAGATTCACTGTGTTTTGTTGTAGGATAGATGTAATGGTCTTGCAGGTCTCCCTGCGTCTGTGATCGGTTGCATCATTTAACTCCTACTGTACCAGCTTACCCAATGATCAATAATATTTTCTCTCTATTCTTGAAAAAAAACCACAATCTGAAGAGACCCAAAAAGCCAACAAAACCTCAGGAAACTGCCAATAACTTACCAAAGCATAAAGCCCTCCCCATTAGCTAATTCAGTTATGCTTTGCTTGAGCTCATTCATTGACTACCACCGGTTGAGATATTTTGGTAATCAATTATGCTTTGCAAAAGTCAACATTGAGCTCATTCATTGACTCTAAATTCAAACATGTGGGATAGTTTGGAAATTAAGGTTGAAGATATCTAAAGGAATCAAGCCGTGCCCTAATAAAATTCATCTATATCTAAGTTCTTGAGGGATAGTTTGGTTTACCAGATATAAGCTAGCATCAAATTGATTATATGTCCAACAGAGTTATATATTCCGGTATTTTCTTAGAATTTTTATAATAGGATGTTTAATGTTTGGTTGAGTAGGGGTGTCAACGGTCCGGTTTGGTCCGGATTGGTATGAATCCGAGGACCGAACCAAAGTCTACGGTCCGATCATGTAATGCAATCCGTGTCCAAACCAAATGTCTACGGTTCGGTTCCGAAGCAATCAAAAAATCACGGTTCGGTTTACGGTTTATCCACGGATTATTACATTCCACTAAATAAAAAATGAAATTCCATATTTCATTGTTTCCACATTCACAATGTAACTTTTGGAACCCATTTATCAGCAACTTTTAAGTTTTAATAATCTTCCACATTCACAATGTAACCCATTTATTGTCATTTGTTTGATATGTTTCACGTTAAAAAAAAAAATTCAAATATCTAAAATTCCAAAAAGAGTTTTTTTTTTTTGGGCTACAGTTTGTGTCAAATCACTATCATATATTATCATGAGTACGGACATTCTTGATAGAGCATGAGCATGTATTGTGATTTCTTACTCTTAGATGCATTTAGATGATGAGTGCTACATGCTACATTGCCGTTTGACTCCACTAATTCACGAAAATGATAAATTGCTCCTTGTTCCCGTTCGTCTAATTTCATGTATCTATCTATTTTTCTCATGCTCATCTCCTTGAGATTGACCTATGGCTACTATTCCTCATGTGATTTTTAAATTTATCTCTGCAAGAGCCAATCTGGTACTATTATTATTATTTTTTGTTAAATAGGCAGTATTATTTTGTTTACCTATCCGGGCGTTCATTGAGTAACCGGACAATCGGGGTGAGGTACTCTCCCTCTGAGTGTTCGCGTCAAAAGATGGATAGACCTTGTGAAGGTACTATTGGACCACTTGCCTAGTAACCGGATCCATTCGGCTCTATCCCGTCCGAATGTTCGCGTCAAACGGTAGTGGGGTAAAAGTATTATTGGACCACTTGCTTAGTAACCGGATCCATTCGACTCTATCCAGTCCGAATGTTCTGGTCCAATGGCGGTGGGGTAAAAGAGAATTTTTGTGTTTGTGCTGCTCTTTAAAAAATTACTACAAAAATAAATAAATAAATAAATGTGGACTTTGAGGGGGAGTTTTTGCTTCCACATTCGTTAATCACGTTGAGGACCTAGCTCGGTTTGACTTCTTGAGAGGGAGTTGTCTTGAAACTCCTAGTTTACATGGGAATCGGCGACTTTAATGAGTTGAGTTAGCTATGATTTTTGTGACTCACACACACACTTTAATTATCATTCGGTCATGTTGTGTGTCGTATTCTTGGTTTGATGCATAAATAGTGAGACTCTACAACATGTGTTCATATATACTATCATGATGTGTGTGTTGATGGTTATTCTTAATTGTGATTTGGGCAGACGTATGACTTTTACTAATCTTTTATATCTCATATCACTATTTTTTAATTTCTGGTGTCTCTGTGATTTACTTTGGTTGGACTGGGTCATTCTTTCATGAATGTCATAAATATCATGAGATGATAATATTAGTCGATTAGTCGGGGGTTCGACTTTGCTTAATAGTTATGTTTTTTTGTACATGGTTCGCTCTGCGTGGCTGATATTTTTTTTTTTTGGGTACACTGCTTAATAGTTCTTTTGCCTATGCTGTCACTTAGTTTCTAATTTACATAGCCTTGATTATTATGATCTCCTTTTGATTCTATATTTTTGGGATTCCTTCCTGCTATCTACTCTTTTATTTTTGCTCACATCTGGTTGTTGCTTATGATATGTTGGTTAGCTTTTCATCATTTGTCCTTCCAAGACAAAAAAGGGGAGTAGGACTCATGTTAACTAATCCTGAACTAATCTGGTTTTTGTTTGAGTTGTGATTGCAGCATAAAGATTAGAGTTAGGGATATTTATTTTCTTTGTAATGTGTTTTGTCATGGAAGTGCCAAAGGGGGAGATTGTAAGCTCCAAAAAGCTACGTCCTTTTTGCGGTTGGCAATTCCATTTAACAAATCACATTTTTACATGTATCCCTTGGTTTATCGAGTTGTAATTTTCTAAGTAGGAGTTTGTATAAGATTAGAGTGGAAGGAATCTATTTTTAATGTAATTTGAGGGTTAGGAGATGATCGGTTTCTCCATCGGGTGGCTCCAAATTAGCACAGCCTGATGTATGCAAATTTCAGAGTTCATGGATCGACTGTGGGATCAATCGGGTTTTTAATCTGGTACCTCTGAATTGCACAGGCCGAGATTAGTTTGGCATGCGATCAATCGGGTTACATGCGATTGATCGGGTCTTTATTTTCTATAAAAACAGACGGCTATTGTGAGTGCTAGGGTACGTTGGCTTCAACTGAAAGGGAGAGAGCGGCAGCTTTTACAAAAAAATAAAAACCCTAGAGTATTTCATTTGAATCTTGAAGCAAGAACAAGATCAATGGATCTTTAATTTCTCCATCGTTACTTCAAGAGGTTTCTACATCAATAATCAAGTTCAAGTTTCTTCCGGTGGATTTCTGGAAGAACGTTTGGAAGGCTCGAGGATTCGAGGCAGTGGCAATCAAATACTGGGTGTGGTGAACGAGGAGTCGACAACCGATCTTAGGTCAATTGCAAGAAGTTTCAATTGTGAGTAAGATCGTTTGTAACCGCACAATGATTTTTATAGTGTTTGATTCCTTCCCGTGGTTTTTGCCCATTTAGGGTTTTTCCACATATATCTTGGTGTTCATCGTTGTTCTTCAATTCTCATTTATTTGCTTTAGTTGATTAGTAGCAAATTAAGAATTTCACTAGGTAACACACTTAAAAAGGGACGGAGGGAGTGTAATTTTTTAAATGGGGTGAACAAATTGCACTCTCTTTTTACATTTATAAATTGGTTAAAACCACCAAAATCAGACTAAAGAGAAAATTTTGTACTAAGGGAGTGTTTGGAACTCAAGAAAAGAAACGAAACAAAGATGGAAAATTGAGCAAAAGAACTTGTTTACTTTTCCTTCATTTGGTTTTCAAAGGAAAATGGAAGAAAAACAGTCTTTAAAATCCGTTATGTGATTCATTAATTGTTCCCAAGATCCTAGGGGCGTTGTGGGATTGAACGGTTGTTCGAAAATCGTAACAAAAGACCCAAATCAACAAAATGAACATGCTTTAGGGGTCACCTCAATATCCACCAAGTCTATCTATGAGTCTACACCAATAGTATCCTTCTTTGCTTAAGACATCAAAATAAAATAATAACTAAATAAAATTATCATCCTAGGGTCAATCTCAACCATGGCTTCCTTCTCTACATTATCAAGCCCTTTTTTATTTTAATTGAAGTAAACACATGCTTTTCCCAACATGTTTCTTCCATATGATCTTCTGCAACTTTGATTGAATAGATATCACCATAATCTTAACATGCACACAACCTCATTAATGCAGTCAAAATAATCCTTTAATACAAACAAACACCCTTTATCAAAAGCAATCGATTTCTCTGTTAACTCATCAAGTTTAATGACATCACCCCCACAACTTTCCAATACCAAAATATATATAGAAGAACACCGCGCATTAAGAGGAACACCGTAAAAGAAATCCTCGTGCCTTGACAATTTTGATTAAGCCCACGCCTCCACTAATGAGAACCATTTTGGCAAGAGATTATCTTTGTCCTCAAAAAATGTGTTCAACGACTCTAGGGAATCGAAGGATATTAACATGTTAAGAACACCCATAGGACAAATGCGAGCATCCCAAACACCATGGGTGATGAAAAGATCTTGAAGCATATTGACATAATAATCCTTTGACAATCTTCCCACTGCACTCTTATGAAGCCAATCCACCCCCACTTCCTTAGCTTCTACCAACTTAGTCGAACCAATAGATCCACCTTTAAGAGCATCAACCTACGAAAGACAATTTGAAACTCTCTATTTGCTTTGAAGCTCAACAGGCTTAGGTTGCCAAACATGCAAAGATGATGCCAAGTTTTCCTTCCTAACCTCATCAAATTAACTTCTTCTGAAATAATATAGGACTATCTTTCGAATACTTTGCAAACTACAAAACAACATTGAAATCTTTAATCAAAACGCCATTGAGATCCTCAATCGCAGTAGCCACCTCCCTCATCTTGAATCTAATGAATCCGAATTTCGTATTAAAGGAAGAGCTTCTCTTGCTTGGCGTTTACACATCTTGCACACAACCGTATGTACTGAATAATTGATGGAGCCAAGCAATATCCATGGACTAAGGTAGATTATCAACAAAAATTGTAAAAAAATTCAGAAGTATTATTTAAATCATTTAATGAAAAAAGATTCATTTATTTAAAAAGGATTTTATTAATACGTATCAGGGCCAACAATAGCATCATGAGCGATAAATCACTCAATAACTAACTCTAATGCCTGATTTGGCAAAAAAAATAAACATGTTTTTTGGTTTATGTACCAATAAACCATAAACTCCTTTGGATCAAAAAAGTGGTTTTTTTGGTTTATTTGGCGTCCTGGCTCCATCTTAACCGTTGGTTTAGAACACGTGTCAGCAAAAAATCAACACCAGTTTTTTTGCCAAAGGAGTCTGGTTTATTGCCCCCCAAAAAAACAAAAAACCTGTTTATTTATTTTTTTTCCCAAATCAGGCTCCCTTACATCCTTACATTACAAGCAATGAACAATTTATAATAATGTGCGGTATTGAACTCATAAGTACTACTATTTTATGAAGCGCTGAACCTGAAGGGCATGATTGTGGGTTGGTGTCAGTTGGCTCTTTTTCTTCCTTGAAACAATAGCCATGTATATAGGCTTCTGTGAGTTCAGTAATTAAGGAGTATCGTATTTGGGTTCTGCATTCGAAGCTAGTGGTGGAATTGTAGTTGCATTTCCTCAGTATGTTTGGCTTTAGCGTTACCTGTGTATAGTGGCCAAATCTTGTTTACAAGTTGCCGTATCCACATGAAGTGTCAAGGACGACCGATCGGCCAATAGCTCCCTTTTTGGCATGGCGTGCTGAGAATGCCCCTGGTTTAGGCTGTCTGCTGGCTTGGCTGGTTTGATTGGGGGGTGAGTGAGCAATTTTGCTGTATTTTCCGTATTACCATATAGCCCTTATCAATCTTCCCTTTGATGTTTTTCATTTGTGTCATGTGGATGTAGGCGCGTTTTGTCCTGATGTGCTGGGGCTCGTTTGGAAAAATGGAAAATGTGTAGTATGTGTTGTGAATTCAATTATGGACGACCACATTCAAGCAATACCGTTGGCATGGTAAAATTAATGATTAGGGAACACACTTATAAAAAAAAAATGATTAGGGAACACTATTAATATGGTGTCATACTCTTTTTTATTTTCTCTGTCCCTCACTTCATCTATATAAGGGACTTATGTATTTGTTGAAAAACACCGAGCGAGAGAGAGAGAGAGAGAGAGAAAAGCATAAAGCAAAATACCACTCTGAATGATATTTGAGTAGTCCAGAAGACTAATTCTTTTTCCATATACTTGTGTCCAGGATTTTATTTTTCAGCTGTTATTATCTGCTTAGTTTCTAACAGTATAAACACAATTAAAACAAGCTGACAACTTCGGTGTATTTTCTGTTTTTCCTCACCAACTCCTATACATGTTTTTCTTTTGCCCATTGTGTTGGGTGAGGAAGAGTCTGAAAGAATAAAAAGATCACTATTCCCAGGCAGAAAACTGAAAACCTCTAGCTCTCAACCCTCCATCGATCTCTCCTCTACCATCATCGCCAAGGCTATCCATAACCACCATCATCTTCATTGTGATAAGACCATCAGTTTATTTAAATTTATTTTTAAATGTAGTTATTTCTGAATCTCATGCAAAAGTTCAGCTCAATTTGATATGTTCAAGATTTTGATATAAAAAAATGTACATTTGTTTCAAATTTCTTTACCCAAGAATTCATTTTTAAATTTAGCACCAAGGATATTCAATTGAGCTAAATTTATTACTCTCTCCATCCCAAATTCATGTCCGCTTTTATTATTCTAGACATCTCAAAAAATTATTTGTACTTTTAAATGTATAATATTCTAAATATGCAATATGGATCTTTTAGTTTTGTTTGATAGATATCGAATTAAACAAAGTCTCCAAAATCCTAGAAAACATTATAGATTGTAAAGCATAAGTAATTTAAAAATGACATGCATACCGAAAATTGACAGGAAATTTGGGAATTTTCGAACAAATACTCTAAGCAAAACAAATAACTTTTTAAAATCACAATATATATCGGTGTGCTAAAAATTGATGAACCTCTTTTTTCTGTGTGGGTTTATATACAGAGACAGACCCATTGGGAACATAGACATAGTACTTTGGTATACAGCTATGCATTGACATCTTGCATGTGATTCTTCGACAACTAACTGCTGGATCAATTTATCGCTGGATTTTCCTTGATTTGATTTGGTTGTATTTTGTGTCTTTCTTTCGTGCTTCATGTCTTTCTTCAATTGTATGTATTACACATGGTAGGCTGTATTTTATTATCAATGAACTTCTTACTCTTTGAAAAAAAAAAGATTTATCTCGCTGTTATTTCACTTGAAGAAAATTTGAGTGGCTCAGATTCGTTGTAGATACCGTCTTCACTACCTCATATATGAAGCTGCACATTGTTTTGTGCACCTTATTCCTTGGCAATTCATTTTATTCGAATAAGCAACAACATATGACTTTGATTTTCTTTCGAATTCCCTTAGTCTTTACTACTTTCCCTCTGTAACGTTATTCTCTTCTTAGAACCATCTTTCGGAAGGCCACTTGTAAGGATGTTCACTGTCAAAACAAATTGTGGAACAATAAATTAAGGACGAAAATCACATCAAACTGATCATGTTCTGGTGGTAGTGCAGTTAGGCCAGTAGACATTCTTAGGAGGTTTTGTCTTGAGCACTGGATTTCTCTCGAAGAAATTTGTTGGCCGGAGTTCAAATCCACCGGTTAATGTGGGCATAATAGGAAAATCTTCCTGGCAAGGGACATGATGGAATCCCATGGTGTACCACAACACAATGTCCTTGTTCTCAATCTCCCTATTCCTGCAAATTTTTACTACACAAGATTAAAAATGGATGTGGCTGTTGACAACAGAGAAAATTTATATCAGTTTGATAGAGGATTGTGTGGAATACCTAAGGCTCCAAACAGCTAAAGTATCGTCTCCCCGGCTCCGATCCATGTAAAGTCCTCCAGCCCATTTTTCAGATTTGTTATAAGGAGTCACCCACACATTGTATTTGGTGAAGGCACCCCTGATTTGAGGATAATCGTCGTCCGACAAAAGAGGACTCGTTGCTGATCCCGGAATCAGGCTGTACCCATTGTGGTTCCCGACCTTAGTCCTCTTGTTAGGGTTCACCACTACTAGTTCAGCCGGTTTTAGGCCGAGCTGAATTCTTGCATCAGCTTCTGTTTTCGCTGTTTTGCTAACAACCGTCCAATAGCTCTTCCTTGGAGAGAGATTATTGGTTACTCTCTTCGTCTCTAAATTGCTTTCTACAAAAGAATTGGACACGCCGTCAACGTCTAGATCGAGATGGTAGGTCAAGAAGTGATCATGATACACTCCAATGGTATTTTCAGCTAACAATGTCCCATAAGGGTCCTGTCTTATTTGATCAGTGTGGGTATAGGTCACCCCCTTAACTTCCAGAATTCCTGAGAGCCCTACCTGCAGGGGAAAATAAGAGTTGAAAATGATTGTTCACTTTGAATATTGCTATATATCTTTGTCATAGGAAAACCCATTTTGTATAAAAATTGTTGAAGCAATATTTTTACCCCAACTTTGATGGATCCACTAGGCTTGAATTCCCAATCAACTATATAGTCATAGTTGCCAACTGTTGATACCATTCTCACCACCAGGCTCACGTCTGGCCTTACTTCCCTTATCTGCAAAATCACATTGGTGGTACTATGCCATTAAAAATTTAGAACACTGAAAGTAGCCGTATTCATGGTTTTAAATATAGGCCGTCATGTCACGTATCGGCTATTACGTAATGGTTTTTGGGCTCTCCGATACCGTTACATGCACGTCGGTATACTGGCGAGAGTAAAAATCGCATTGCGTATCAGCCGATTCCCATTACGTATCGGTCTGTATCTGATTCACAGACCGGTTCACAGCCGTTATAGCCGATAATATATCTCAGCTCAAAATGGTGTAAAATTGCTTACCACTTTTCCTGGAATGCCAGTCTCGGTATGGCGCCACATGACATTCCCAGCATGCTTCTCAAATATGCAGAAAACATTGGATATCTTAATGGGCTTTCCATCCTGGCCCGCGAAGTATCCATCCATGAATACTGCGTGGGTCGGGCAGTCAGCGAACGGCTCGAGCGACACAGCAGATTGACCGAACCCAAATTCGCCCGCATCGAAGAATGTTTTGTAGTACCAGTCCTCAGTTGGGTCCATGTAAGGCACGAATAGCTCGGATATGTGCCCTCTATACATCACTTGTCGAAATTTTTGTTGTTCGAGGTCGTAGATTGAGGCTAGAGATATGATTGGGCCTGCTCGGACATCAAATCCCAAATGGAAAGCCCAGTTGGCCCATCTGGCAAAAATGAACAATTGTTAGACATGTTGGTGTAGAATACAATGTCAAAAAGATCTAAAAAAATACTATTGAACAAGTGCAATGCATTTTGCCACAATCTCAACTCGAGATGATTGATTCCACTAAGCCAGTTTTTAGAAAAAAACAATTTTTTTCAAAACCAAGACAGGTCATTCTCTCACAATACATCACATAAAAAACTGTGAAAAACTAGGTTTTTTGTAATAAACTCCTAGTGGAACACCCCGTAAGACTCATCTCATTTCTTGCCTGGATAATGT
The DNA here is from genome assembly GCA_036023075.1 of Gaultheria prostrata. Classification (NCBI taxonomy): domain Eukaryota; kingdom Viridiplantae; phylum Streptophyta; class Magnoliopsida; order Ericales; family Ericaceae; genus Gaultheria; species Gaultheria prostrata. The sequence continues at coordinate 13,037 of JAXBDA010000778.1, read as the reverse complement.
TGTAATCTTAATTTAGTGGCATGTGGTGCAGTTAGGGGACAAGGATTGGATCAATTGGTTGCATTTGTTGAGTTTTTTTTTTGGTTGCATTTGTTGAGTTGTCTGATATGTACTAGAATATATAATGTATGTGTGTGTAGTGTTTACTGTATGGGAAAAGAAGAGGAAAAAGAAAAGAGAAAGAGAGAGAGGGCACAGAGGGGACTAATGTGGGGAGCCCCTCCAAGGGGTCTCCCCCCGATGAAATTGTGTGTGCATGTGAGTGAGTGTGAGAATTACGTAATTTGGTGTGTCTGTATTTTATGAAAGTTTAATAAAATATTAGTGATGATTTATGTGAATAATTTCTCTTATTTTCCCATCAGATAATACCTATTGCAGATTTGACAAAGTTAAAGTTGCTGTCAAATTTGGCCCCAAAGATTGTTTGTCTTGGGCTTTCTTTTCTCGAGCTATGCTTGGAAAACAATTCTAGACACATCTTCATTCAGAGCCAGTTGCTGCATATGGGTCAACATGCATTGAACAGCTCTGAATACAGTTCTGTTCGAAATTGTGTTGTAAAGGTAATTGCATATGTTCCTAAACTTTTTGTTTCCCAAATACCTCACATTAGTACACATTTGGGTATGCCCCAACACTCAAAATTTCTCCAATAAAGGAAAAACAATTGAAATTAACTTGATTGACCTGATTGTGTGCCCATCAATCTCAAAACCTGGCCCATCTGGTTGCATTGCTGCTAAGGCCCTTAGCTGTGGACTGAATGGTGGCTTCAGCTCTGATGCCCGGTAGTCTGTGCCTCCGGCCTTCGGCACCGGAACCCTAAACCTGTCATAGTATGCCGTTATTTTCATCTCATCTATATCGACTACCACCGTTATTCCCTCCAGTGGTCTCACGTATAGGTTAACCGTCCCATCTGTATAAAAGAAGGAAAATGTTGTCTTTTTAATAACATTATAGATTTAAAGATGAACAATTCAAAATTGTATCGAAATCTGAACAGGACAAATAATTTCGGACAGAGGAAGTAGTAAGATTTGTCAAAATTGACATATAAATGAAATTTCTTACCAATATAAAAGCATAGAATCTTCAATACCCTACTTGTCTCAGCTTCTCCAAACCACCCAACAATAAAAGAGGAGCAAACAACATCAGCTAAATTCAGCCCTCTCTTTTTAACTGACTCCACAAATGGAGGGTAAGTCATTGGCAACTCAAGAGCAACTACTTGCTCATTATCCGTCAACAAAGGGTATCCATGGCCGTGGTAAATTTGGTCAGAAATGATAGAATTGGTCGATAAATCGACGATTATCTCGTGGGTATTTTTGTCTAGTCGAGTAATAACAAAGGCTCGCCGCGGTGGGGCTATGGTGGCGTTCGGGTTTGATACCCATGAGAGGGTGGTGTGTTTATCCGGGTCGTCTAACCCAACGTACTGGAAGCTCAAGCTATTGTTCGAGCCCAAGTAGGAGTTTTCGATGATGGTTCGGACTAGGTTGAACTCTGACGGAGTTAGAGGGTCTAGTGGGTGCTGGTGGCTCACGACGGTCGTATATAGGATGGAGAGAAGAAAGAAGATGAGGGTTTTTCTAATTGTTGAAGCCATTGCTTAATTTGCATGGAAATGTTGTATGGATTGTTTGTGCTTATATATGTACAAAAATGTTATTTCAAGAAGACTTTTAGATTTTTTTAATTGGGTTGCAAAGTTGGAATTTAACTAGTAGATTCAGTTGTTGAATAGTTTGCATATGATCCAAGAGACCTTTTGATTAATTTAGGTGCAATTGAGATTAGGTAATTTTCATTTTCTCACCTGTTGAGCTGCTATTTCGCTGTACTACGACTAGTTGAGCAGCTGTCTATTAGTTTTAAAGGTTTATGTGATCCTATCGATTGAGATCAACGATTCCTTTCTAAGTCAACTGATACTGAATAAGAAATAGTATGTGTTGAACAATAAACTCCCATTATACAAAGTAATTATTTTATGGTCATGGGGTACCGCCACTTAGTACTGGGCCTCACATAGTGCTAGCCTTTTGGTCTGCCCAATTCCGATCTCAAACTTGGTTGCCTACTTACTATTGAGTCTAGGGGTGAGCAAAACCCGGCCTGACCCGACAAGTTTCGAGCGGGTTTAAAAGTCAATCCGTTCGGGTTAAAAATAAGTGACGCGATAGAGTCGGGTTTGGAGTATCGCCACGTGGTGCCCTAACACCATTTTCCACCACACATTTTTATGGGATCCATATACTACGCCTCATACAGGGCTCTCGATGTTTTGGTTTGCCCAAGCTCGATCCCAAACCTGGTTGCCCACTCACTATTAAGCCGTAAAAAATTAAAAAGACCTACAAGTTAAAATAAAAAACAAATAAAAATAACGAAATCAAGATTACAATCACCTTGTTTGGAACATGTTTTAGAAACATGTTTTGGAAACAAACTCAAAAAAGTGGTGGGACCCACTTTTTCTCTCTCTAACTTTTTAATCATTACTCTCATTTCTCACTCTATCTCTCTCCTCCTTTTTTCTCTCTCCACAATTATTACTCTCATTTCTCTCTCTACCTTTTTCCAAATTTTTCAAAAACACTTCTCCAAAACACAAACCAAACAAAGCGATTGTGCTTTTAGTTTGAATTGCATCAAAAATTCAAAACAAAATGTAACTCTAGTTATACTGTTTTATGATTTGCAGGTTCCGATTCAAAGAAAACAATTTCTCCTTGCATTTTTTGAAGCAAATTCTTCAATTAAGTCATCGTACTTTAATTTATTAAGTTCTTATTTTCAATTGAGATCATAGTCAATCCACTTAATATCTTTTGTGACCTGGTAGTCCAAAGGTAAGTTTGTATCAACTTCAATTTCGAAAGCACAATGAGACCTACAAAATTCAATAAGCAACACATATCATTTGGAAACCACCATCTTTCATTAAATTAAACCTTATAAAATCAAGAATGTCAATTGATTTTGGACATATTTCTCTCGGCGGATAATAGATTTCTGAATACCACATTGCGCGGGCGAACCTATATAGTTAGCTTTGGAAGAAGCTTTCTTCGTTTAATCTGTGTAACGCCCCGATTTTAGGAAACGTTAAAATATTCATTATTCAGAAAGTATTCTCCTGTTTAATAGTAAAAGCGAGAATCACAACATAGTTATAATTATTACAACATTGTCAAGGGAAGTTAAGTCTCCCAATTATTACAAATCTCAAATACTTCTGAACTCTCAAAATAAAGTTATTTGAAATATAATAGAGCAACTAAGGATAGGACAACCAAGGCTCATTGACTTCTCCCTCACCAATGTTAACGTCAGTCATGTTGACCGGTGCCTCCATTTCTTCTTCAACGCCTGGAATGGGAATACCAGGGTACATAGTACCGTGAGCATAAAACGCTCAGTAGATAAATCCTACTCCTACTTAACCCACACGTATCTAGCACATAAACATGTATGGATAAGCAATAAGTTAAATATAACATCAATAATCATTTCATTACTATCCGTTAACCAATGTGATTTCTAAGATTCCGTCCTTGGGAATCTTTCCTACCCTGTAACCTCCAGTGTATGGCAGTGATGTGATTCGACTCCTCCTTGTAGGTTAAGGTCCAGATGAGAGAACCAAAGTTAGCTACCCGAGTTTCCCATCCACAACCACACAAGGAATAAACAACAATATTCACCGGGTTGTGACACAAGCACGCTGCCCCGGGTTGTGACACAAGCACAATGTCACCCTTATAACCAACCGTTCTTGGAGACAATCACCACCATGCCATACCTAGGGTTCCGCAATCTCAATAACCAGAATCCAAACCAATCATTTCTCCTCCAGGGCCCACAAAGGTCACTCTCACAACTCAACTAGTTTCCATTCCGATCACCTTTATACTCGTCATCATTTCTCATAATTGTTTTTCCATTAGTCTCTATACAAGTCTAGTATGAATTTCTCAAAAACCGAAACCACCCAGTGATCCCATCGTTTAATTTAGTATGTACACCCAATCTTGACAGTAAATCAATATCAATAATACTCAGCCATTCAATTCATTTAAACAATCGAATTATGAGGAGTAATAATAAAGCAACAATTAGAAATTTAGACCTGATATTAATGGTCTTATGAAAGAATAGTAATTCAAACTCATTTGCATTTTGTAACTTAATCTCTTTCAAGTCATTATAGGATTAAACACAATTATCTGATAAACTATCTAAAACGAATACTATTACTCTAATCAAAATTAACAGTAATTAAGAGACTTGGAGTGTTAACGTTGGCTGAATGTCGAAATTTGAAGTAGGGGTCATGCCTTTATCCATTTTGTTTGTACTGTAAAAAAAATGCCTTTTTTAAAGATCAGTAAACAAATTAACATTTGTCTAAAGGTTCCAAAAAGAAAATTATACTCCCTCCGTCCCTTTTATAGTGTGTACATTTTCATTTTGGGTTGTCCCTTAATAAGTATGTGTTTTGAAAAGGTAGTGAGCACATTTCCTATTTTGCCCTTAAAAGTAGATTTCTTTTTAAAAAGTTAGTAGGTATTACTCCCTCCGTCCTTTTTATAGTGTGTACATTTCCATTTTGGGTTGTACCTTAATAAGTGTGTGTTTTTAAAAGTTAGTGGGTACATTTCCTATTTTGCCCTTAAAAGTATATTCCTTTTTAAAAAGTTAGTGGGTATTATTATATTGATAATGGTAAATAATGAAAAGTAGATGTAAAAGTTGTAAAAATTGATGTGAGAGAAAAATAGTTGGAATTCCCCGGTAACACACTTAAAAAGGGACGGAGGGAGTATTATATTGATAAAGGTAAGTAATGAAAAATAGATGTAAAAGTTGACGTGAGAGAAAAAAAGTTGAAATTCTCTGGTAACACACTTTAAAAGGGACAGAGAGGGAGTAACTAATAACCAAAGGCCTAGCTTGTTGGCCGTTTGTTTGAAATGAAAAGGAAATAAAAACGTTAGTCTTTCATAATAATAAAACATAAAATCGGGTTCGGTAGGATAAACCTACCTCAAGTCCTGCAGATTTAGCCTAAAATCGGAGTTGTTCGAGTGGCGGTGGAATTTCTTCTTCTCCAGAACTTCTTCGTCTTTTCTACTCTCTCTGTTCACTCTCTCCTTTTTCTTCTCTTTGTTTTTTCTTTTCTTTTTTGTTGCCCCATGGTAGGGGTTAGCCTGGGACTTGTGGGGCTTATCCCGGAGCTGATTCTAACCCCACATAAATGTTTGGTGGTGTTTTGAACTTAGTTTCCCATTATAGAAACGGGTATAGTTTTAAACTTTGTATTGAGTTGTGCCTTTCCAAAAGTCAGCATTAAGCTCATTTGATAACACTAACACGACAATCAGATCTACCTCACTCAAAATTTCAGCATGTGCAATTTTGTTCACTTTGCCTAAGAAGTGGGTGAACAATACCCACATGCCTATTGCAACTTGCAAGTGGTGGCTAGCTCATACGGTAGATCTCTTGGATACCCACACTGTATTCCGGGATCGAGTCTCATTCCCCCTTCCCCTATTTAATAGATTAGGAATGACGAATGATAAGAAAAAAAAAAACCACGTGCCTATTAGTTCTTCTCAAGCTAGGAAAATTGTTGAGAAAACTTGTCTGTTGGCACATGTCGGTATAGCTAGTGAGGTTCTCTTTCTTATTGTTGCTACAAGAGAGACACTTTTTGCGACAGGGAATACCGTCGCAATACTTTATTTCCGTCGATAAAGACCTTTTGCGACTAGAATGAGGTGGTGGAAAAAGCTTTTTGCGACAAGGTGCGACGGGAAATGAAGCATTTGTGACAGGCGTATCCCAACGCAGAAAAATAAAAAAAAAGAATCATATCTGCGGATTCTGGAATTGGAAAACACCTTTGACATATCTATCGTTCAAATCATTGATTGATCCAGTCCTACATGTGGCCTTTCTTAGGAGTATCTTATTAGCAACGGTGAAGAAATCAGAGTTTTTGAATCGAGATAATAGCAAAGTAAATTGTCTCGCAATGAATAGAATTCACATGTTTACAATAAAAATTCATGTTCATTGGCAACACTCATAATAAGATCAAGTCACAAGTCAGCCCAAAAAGAAAGAATATGCCTTAATTATTAACAGCTCGTATACCGCACTACAGGATTCCTAGAATAGATATCACCTCCTACCAATTAAGCATTTCTTCACCTAGCATGGTACTAGAAGAGTTCCATGCATGTTACCACCTGCAGAAAGAAGAAAATAAAAAAAAATAAAAAAATTACCTAACCCAGCCCAGCTACCTACTCCTAGGAATTAAAAATTTAATTCCACAACAAACATGGTACTAACTTGTCTGCAAAGGAATGGAAAAACAGGATTATGAATTTCCTATGCCGACCGTGGGAATGACCAAAGAAAAGTGTTCACTTCATTTTCTTATTATCATCAAAGGTTTTACCTTTTGACGAGATCATCAATGGATTCCACACTCTTTGTCAAACCTATCCATTTTTCGGTTGGTACAATGAGGAAAAAAAGAAAAAGAAAAGAAAATCCGGATTGCGTATGCTAAACCGTTCGGAACACGGTACGGGGTGGTAGCTAGCTAGGCTTCTTCGGATGATCACTTGTTCGGAACGCAATTAGTTCGTTCGGAATGTGGACCATTTTCTGGATGGTTTAGTATTAGTGGCGTCTATATATGACATTGTACTGAGCAATTAGTAACAAGAATGACTTAACGAGGTCTTTTCTGTTGTACGTATAACGATATACTTATCTGTGTGCTATGTTTATTGCTGGACATAATTCTCCAAACCATATGTTTTTTACCCTCTCTCCTTCAGATTATTCATTTATTTGGATCGATTGTTTACTGGGATCACCGACCGAGTCTCCAGCCAATCTAAATCATTTTGAACGTCATTGACTGCGACAGTGCACGTTGCACGAACACAGAGAAGGAGCCAAAAAATTTCCTTTGTGGTGGCGTACATTCATTTTTAAAAAATAAAAAGATAGATATGAAGACATATGACTTCAGAAAATATCAAAATAATATACTATGGACTATGATAAACAATATTTTTGCAAATGCACGGATCAGAGATAGTGGTCGCCGCTTGACATGCCACTTTCTTTTATACATATTCTTGATCTAACATCTTAATACAAATAGTGTTTGCATAAAACACAAACTTTGGAGTTTGATTTTTAATAATTTGGACCTCATCTTTTGTAATATTTCACTTGGCTCGTTAAATTTGTCTTTAGATGACTAAAAACTTTAAATATAATAAAAACATAATGACAAAAATCTGGTGATGGCGGGCCTATATAATTGCGCATAAATTTTTATTATCTAGGAACACTAGCATTTTTTAAAATCATTATAGTGGCGACCGTCGCCACTTGTTTCCAGTTGCGGATCCAAGAATTCCATCTAGAAGACCTTTCAAGCATAACCGGGAAAAAAATTCACAAACCAACATAACAAGAAGAAAAAAATTATTTAAACATTCTTCATTAGCATATAATAGTTCGAACTTAAGACACTCTAAAAAATTTCAAACATAAGCGCTCAAAATTATAGATTTCTTCCTAAAAAAATTTACAATTGACCTCTACGGGTTTTCATTTTCTGAAAATTTTGCATGATTGTAACGTTGTCAAAGTCAGCAATCACATCTCTCTCTATGTACACCACCAAACAATTGTTCAACCCCAGATCATTCATTCGATTCCACAGTCGATTCTTCACAATGGCCATCGCTGAAAATACTCTTTCAACAGTAGCAATCGCAATCAGTAAGATCAATGCATGCCAAAATCAAGAGCAAGTAAACTAAAGGATATAGTTTATCTCTCCCAGGCTCTACTATTTTATTAGAAAGACCACTAAGTCCATTCAAGCTCGAAAAAGCATCATTCGATTGCACGTCGAAAATATATGAATCAAGTTGATCAGAAGGAACCGAATACAATCAACCGATGCGTTCAAGCAGATTCGATAATCAATTCTAGCTTGATTTGATTGATTGTCGAACACTGTTTGAATATGTTGCCTTTGGTTTTACAAGTCCTGACATTTACCCCAAGCATAATTATGATCATTATTAGGGCCTCCCACATGTTTATAGAGTATATCGTTCTTCTTCCAATTTGTGAAACCCTCACAAACAAAAGAATCACCGCCGCTTGATCTCCAATTTCTGGCTTGAAACGATAACGACAAATGCAAAATGCAGCTCCTTTTGCTATGCTATACCCTAACAACGTAGGAAACTCACCGAACCATTCCTGGTTAAATCGGCTCATTTTATTTACAAATAGCCTTTGCGGAAAGTTGTGTTCACGAGGTTGAAAGGGACCCTTTTGCCAATAGTGTCTACGAATTTGGTCTTGCTCATTAGGATTGTACTCACCAATTCGGTGTCGAAGTCCAAGATCAGCTGGAAGGTTAGCCAAATTAATTTCCACACGACATGTTTTGGTGGTCGAGAATTATAATCATCTTTTTTGCAAATTAGGCACTTGAACTGGAAAATTAGGCACCTCTACTATCAAATTAGGCACATTTATTGGCAAATTAGGCACTTCTACAGGTTTGTAGAATCTCTTCATGACTCTAAGTTATAACTGTCTGGGATTGTTTTTTTTTTTCGTTTGTTTTTTGCTCTTGTTCAGTTGGCATCTTGCTAGCTTTCTGGGTTGTTTTGGGGTTTCTAGTAAGGTTTTGCCTCCTAGTTGTGTGTTCCCCTTTTCTTCCCTTTTAATCTTTGTAATTCTTCAAAAATTAATAAAAAATTTCGCCTTTCAAAAAAAAAAGAAAAAAAAATTCTACAATTATCACATACAACAATCACAAGTGAAGAGTCACAACAAGAACAAAATATTTCACTTGAGTGAATTGAAATTGAAATCAGTCACAAAAAATATTCTCAAAGCCCATCCATTTCTTGGGTCCTTTAAAACTAATAAGTGGGCCAACAGCCCAATAAGTCTAAAGCAAAGCCCATCCATTTATTTGGTCCTTTAAAACAAAGAAGCCCACCAACGGATCCACTTTGTTGGAGTGTAGAATCTTTTCGAGATTTTTAACTCAAAAAATATTATGGAATTTCAGGGGATCCCTGTGAACTATGTCAATTCGCAATTGTATGTCCCCTCTTGGCTCCACCCTTGCACGCACACTAGGTGTCAACCCCGACCAAGTATTTTTTGATCTGTGTGGAAGAGAGGCTACGACTTTTCCAAAGATGATCGAAGATGGCTTGGTGGAGCTCCTATTGGCCTTGTTTCCCAAACGATAAAATAATTTAAAGATTTTAGATTTTATCAAAACTTTTCCTCATTTGATAATATCTCAAATTTTGATTTTATCAAATCTTGATTTTATCCTGATTTTATAGTTTGAGAAACAAGGCCGATATTGACGTGGAGAAAGCCGTTCTTTCCTCTATTTTTATTTTCTTTCTTCATGTGTGGAGATTGTCTTGACTTAGTGTTGTCTTAATACCTCTAGAGTGGAGGTTTTATGTCCTCTTTACCTAGAGTTTGTGTCTACCTTTTGTGGTTGCTTTCTCTAACTCGATCCTTGCATGAAGGCTTTTTCTCTTTCTTGAGAGTTTTATTGTACCCGGGGCTAGCCCTTAGCTAAAGCAAGTAAGGCGGCTGACTTAAGACCCTGAATTTTAGTCCGAAAATAGGGCGTTGGATAGTTATACCCACGTGCATAATATATATTTAATATATCGCTTATACAATCAATGAGCTAGTCACCCTAGTGTAAAAGTTTAGTTTTCTTATCAAATAGTTACACGGTTCAATTCTTGGACCTCTTTTTTCCTTCCCCATAACAATATTTTTTTCCCTCTCACCAAACTCATAGTTTCAAAGGGATATTATTTTGATTTGTGCAAAAAATAATATGAACAAAAACTAATTTTATCAGAAACAACGAAAAGAATCATGGAAAAAAAATCAAAATATGGGACCAAATAACTATCATTTTGAAGTTATTTTTATTTTTATTTCTATTTCTACAAAAAAAATAGGGCCCAAATTTACATGTTCATCTTAGGCCCCGAAAATTTCAGGACGGACCCTAATGATACACCAATGTACCTGATATTCTATCGGTGATCCAAAATAATTAAGCGTGTCATGCCTTTGCGAAGTCCTTATCAACTCTTCTTTGCTGCATTTGGTGAAGTGTTGTCCTAAGGGGTGTCAGATAAAGATATGCATCCGTTAAGAAAACAGACAAAAAAGATATACACCATCAATTTGGTATCACATCGCAAGTAGTTAGCTCGTGCAGTAAAGCTCTTAAATGTCCTATATTTTATTCTGGGATCGAATCCTACTCCCCCTCCCCCCTTATAATAGTAGTTAGTGGCACTATTAATAGTCCTTGATTAGGCATGACGAATGACAAAAAAAAAAAAAAAGATTAGTATCATATCTTGGAAAAAGATGGCAACCCACACTAGATCATTTCACTGGAAAAGTAATTAGTGTTCTATCCACGTATTGAACTTGGACGCATCTACAAATGGACGGTGGGTGTGACTTGTGAAGTTTATAGACGTCTCTTTCATTCCTCGAACTCTCTTGTTATTTACTAATTAATTAAATCCCACTTATTTTATGATTAATTATTTACTCAATTACACATTTTATAGGTCTGATCACATCACTAAAACCCTTTTTCTAGGTTTTGATCACATCACCATGCATGAATGTTATTTAAATTTGGCCTCATAATTAAGGCTTACTTATATACTCCCTCCGTCTCAAAATTAATGTCCAAAATCATTATTCATACCTCTCGAAAAAGTATCTATATTTTTAAAATTATTATGAATTAAATATGCAATATGAATATTGTTTGATAGATCCTGCTTAGTTTTATTTTAAAAAAAAAGGTTTCTAAAATCGTAAAAGGTACTATGAACTACAAAATATAGATGATTTTTTTAGAGGTATGAATAGTGATTTTGGACAACCATTTTGGGACGAAGGGAGTATTTTGAGGGTTCAATCACATCATAATTAAACATGGGACATCACCGTGAATATTTCGTTCATATGTTTCATGCATGGACAGAGCTAGGATTTACGGAAAGAACTTGAAATTTCACATATTCACATGGTTATTGAATTTTTTTAATTTTCCTACATATTGTTTGAAATTCATAATATAGTCATTTTCTATACATACTTTGATGTAAAGAAAGTAGCTTACCCACATTAATGGGAAAAGAAAACCAGTGGGGCTCTCCCCTACTCACAAAAGAAGTTAAAAATTGGTGACATGACAAGGATGTAAATTAAATGTTTCTATGTTGGCCCAATTAATGTCATGTCACCTTTTGCCAAAACAACTATGCATAAGGAGTAGGAATCCGGAGTCCGGGCGCTAAAGGGATCTAGCGTCAACTTTAGCCGTCCAAAAGTATTTTTATTGATTCAGATTTAGAATAAAATTCTTCCCGATAAAACTTATTTCTTCCATGGAAGAAACTTATTTTAAATCGAGACCATTAATATCTCAGATGGATGGCTAGATGGACGCTACTGCCGCTACAGTAACACCACTAAAGCCGAAGCGTGCGCTGGAGGGATCCCGGATCCTAAGGAGTAGTGGTACTTGAAATTATTTTTTACCTGTTGTGAACAAGTGACTGTGTGCACTATGTCAATTAGATTAATTACTACTGTACTTAGTTTGTCCGAAAGGGACTTTTACCCAATGGTGATTTGGGTTGGGGTTATGTTTTGTGTTGGATTATTTGGTGCACTAGACCAGATCTTTGTCAGCATCCAATAATCACATGGTCATGACTTCTCAACAATCTTCACACCATAATTTTAATAGCAATATTGATGTTGAGTCATTGCCAACTTAAGGACCATACCTCTACTGTTTTTTTATTTCTTATAGAACGGTTGTTTGTGTCAGTTTGAGCTCACCTCGACTGATTATGAGGTCCCGAAGTTAGTGGCTGCAGAGCAACCCTCCAATCGGCCAAAGGTTGGGAAAGTTTCTCGTGAGGTTTGATGTAGCTACCCTTTGGGTGACAAGTCCTTTCGTTGTCTATTCAGGGCTTTACCTCAATAGTAATGGGAGACGGCTAATGAATAGTAGAATTGATCACTAGAATCAATTGAAGTGCGTGTGAACTGACCCGAGGTATATACATAGGGTAAGTGATGGTTCAATTGGTGTCAAACGTGAAGAATAGCCCAATTGAACCTATGGGTTGGTCTGATGGTCAAGACCTGAGATTAAGTGTTATTATCTCTTAAGATCTTAAGTTCAAAACATTCTCCACTATGGATGGGTTAAATTTTTACATGTTCAAGTGTCTATATGGTTAAATTTAGAGATCAATTGACTTAGTTAAGGTATAGGTTAGGTAATGAACTCATGTGAAGTATTATGGACATGTTAAGTAGTAAATTAGTTAAAAAAAACTACCTCCAATTAAAATGTCCAATAATTCTTTTTTTTCCATTAAATCCAAACTTACTTTTCTGTTGCTTTACCCAACGGCTATAATTGCGTTATCAACTTATTACTTTTCAATTAAAATGCCCAATAATGATTTGGTTTATATTGTTGGTCGAAAATATGGTTTTCTAAAACAAAAATGAAATTTTGTAGATGTTCGGTAGAAGTTATGTATGGAAGGGTATTTAAAAGAATTAAACAGCTCTTTTTGTAATTCTTGTTTAAAAAATTTAAATAAATATTTTATTTTTACTGATTGGTTTTTTGTTTGCAACGGAAAAAAAAAAAATTTAACCCCGAAGATGAAGATATTCAAACATTGATAATGAAAAAATAATACTCCCTCCGTTCCAAAATGTTTGCCCCCTACGAAACTACGTGTAATTTTCAAACTAAAAAATAATTTAGTTACAAAAATAATTTTCTAAGCAATATGGATCTTGTTTGATAGATCTCATTGAGAACTTTAATATGGTGCAAAAAAAATTTG